>JAHHFK020002245.1:0-39805 GCA_024533555.2 Aedes koreicus | reverse complement strand
GTATGAAAGGCTCGGCTTGTGAATAGCAATGGTGGCAGGTTTGGAAGGCGAGGAAGAGAAACGGACAGTTTCATTGATGGCGAAGGTTTAGTAGCTGAGCGCATTTGCACTACCTGAATCGATTGCACACATCCAGCGGCTTTGGGACAGAGGGCCTGCCAGTAGACACAAAGGCAATAGCGCACTCTTAAGTTAAGTCGATGTGTTGCAAGCTGCCTTCGGTGTGCTAGTAGAATGGATAGGGTGGACTTGTATTTTTTAATAGACTGCTCAGAACTGAAACTTGCTTGTCAGCATTCTAAAAGAAAGAAAGAATGATAATGATATGCTTGCTGTGTTGACATCTATTGATGCAATCTATTTCAGACCTTTCTCGATAAAAGATAAAAGATAAAGGGTGTACCGTTTAAAATCCGCACACACTCAAATTGCTCGAACTGTTGATCCGTTGCGTAAAATTAATTGAATTAATTTTACGCAGACATAGTTTAATGAGTATTGTTTACGAAAAAGTACTTTGAGAATAAGGATCTGTCGCATCGTGCCATCGTAAAAAAGTTGGGAATCGCGAATTCAACGGTGTCTGGTATCATAAAACGGTTCGAAGAACGTCTGACTGTTGATCGGAAGCGAAGATCCGAGAAAAAAAAAAGCCGTCAGGTCAACGAGAACGATCACAAACGCGTGGTTGGGGCCTTTAATCGAAAACCGAACGCCTCAGTTCGAGATGTGGCTAAAAAGTTGCATATGAGCAAGACTTTCTTGCAGAACACCAAAACTCGAGCTGGGCTATGTACGTTTAAGGTTCAGCAGTCCCCAAACCATGGCGAGAAACAGAATACGGTCGCAAAAAGCCGTGCCCGAAAGTTGTACTGCCAGAAGTTAACGAAACCACACTGCTGCGTAATCGATGACGAGACATATGAGAAGGCGGACTTCAAACAGATTCCAGGAAACCTGTATGTGACTGCCAAGGATAAGTGTGATGTTCCCGAGAACCTCCGGACACAGAAGATGTCGAATATTGCCAAGAAGTTCTTGATTTGGTAAGCGATTTGTACTTGCTGAAAGCGGAGTACACCTTTTGTTACCGCAAGCACCTTGAATGGACAGGTGTATTTGGAAGAGTGTCTCCAAAAGCGGCTTCTCCCTCTCCTGAAGGCTCACGACGGTCCGACGATCTTCTGGCCGGATTTGGCATCATGCCACTACACAAAGGACGAGCTAGAGTGGTATAAGGCGAATGATGTCGATTTCGTGCCGAAATATCTGAACCCCCCAAACACTCCGGAACAGCGCCCAATAGAAAATACTGGGCCATTATGAAGGAGCACCTCCTAATACGACCTAAAGTGCTGAAGAATGAAGAACAAATGAAGAAAGCATGGATTAATATGCAAAAAATTGTCGATTCTGAGGTCGTGCAGAACCTTTCCCCAAGTAACAATTTTAGTTTTATTCCAGCTGTATAGCACTCCTCCCGGCTTTGTTGATAAAACTACATTCAAAACTGTTTTGTCTACCAACACCTCCTCTATGCTTCTTTAAAGCCGAAATTTGTACATAACGGCCCACTCTATAGACGGTTGTGAAAACAAGTTAATAAAACCTTCATAAGAACATAAAGATTTTGAAAATGTTCTAGTGAAAGATGTTATGACCACTTGTGAACCTTCATAAAACCAATTGGCTGCCATGAAAACCAGCATACGGCCAGATGGCCACAGCTGTCAAACTTCACTGGGAAATCGAGGTTGTTTTTTGTTGTTCTGCTTTGTTCGATTCTCTGCTCTTATGATTCATTTAGCAGTAAAAAAAAAGTCTAGTGTTGCAGGAAATTTTGTTTGATAGCAAAATATCCAAAACAAATTGTGTTTTCCACAGCGTATTATGCTCCAAATTATATGCGCATTTATTTTTATGGTGAATATTGTCATGATAAGAGCCGAGAATTAATGCGCCTCTGAAATTATGCGAATTTACAACAACATAAATCAAATTAAAACATATATATTCGATATATTTATCATTAATTTTCTAAAACGGGCATGGAATTGGATGAGATTATCTTAAAGAATGTCTAAATTAGTCTCCGATCTACAGTTTATTTGCGTACCATTGAAAATTTGATGCATTTACTTTTCCATATTTCAATATGGCGATTGGAAAAAATTCACAGTTTTTCCATAAAGCCAATTTATCTTCGCAATGACTATTATAAAACTATTCGGTATTATGGTGACTTCCTTCAATGCCAATTTGCCGTTTTATGCATTTACTGGAGGCAAAAGGGTTTTAAAATGCCTTTTCATCAATGAGTCCTAAAACGGCATTTCAATACAGCATTTTTCGAGTTCATAAAGTCGAAATAAAACCTTTGATAGGAGTAAAAGGAATTTGAAAAACAAGGTTTTAAGATCGTTGTAAACAAGCTGTGTAGTTTCTCATAAACCTGACTAAAATATAAAACCTATTGGCACATTTGGTGCCATAATAAAACCCAATTTGGTTTCAAGTAGCTTTCATAAAACTTTAATAAAACTTAATAAAGCAGAATGGTGTTAGCAATGTTACTTGGGTATGGCTGGGGTGTTAAGGCCAAGGTTCGCACATTCAGATATAAAGGCGAAATAAATTAAATGATACTACTATCTATTGTAGCAAGGTAGCTTTTCATAGCAGTGAAATAATCTGAAAATCAGGATCAAGGTTTCTATTATTGTTTGTGATCATCAAGCTACCGCGAATATATTGAAGAAAATCTCCTTCCAAAAGCCAGTTTACACGCACGGCACTATAATCTAGCCCTCGATTGACAGAATAAACCCAATAGATGGGGTCGAAGAGCGTTCCGCGAAACGTTAACAATAGGGAGGAGGCAGTCCCATGCTCCCTATCCCAATCGTTTTACTTGGGTGCCCTGATGGTCCCTCCCTTTCCCCCGTTATTTGTTATTTAATATTTAGTAAATTTTGTACATACGATATCATAAAAACAAAAATGCTAATTTATTCAAATTTCAAACTTTAATGGATTGTTACTGAAAAATAAGTAAAAGTTAGATATGTATTAATATCCAACTAGTCCTGGGAAAGCTGAAAACAGACAAATATAAAATTTCAATAAACGATATTATTTTATATGACATATTGTAAGATGTTTTCTTAATACTGTTATAGTAGCATTCCAAAGATAGCTTTTGTAGTGAACGAAGAGTCTGGTTTGATGATTTCTGAAATAAATGGCGTGTCTTACCATAATACCACTACAGGCGAAATAAATTAAATGAATGAGGCCAAAACTAACTTTAGTTGTTTTTTTTTTACTCCCTGGAATGTTTGTGATAATCGGATAAGAACTCAAATTTTGAGAATGAATATTGTGTGTGCGGATTTTAAACGGTTCACCCTTTATAGAAAAATAGCCTTACAGCAAAAAATAGAAATGAATACCGCAACAAAAATAGATGCACATCAACCATGCCGAAAATATAGTGTAATGTGTAATGTTGTTCGAACAGTGAATGTACACAACATTGACGGAATAAAGTCCATCGAAGTTAGGTTACCACAGACAAACAGACTCTTATTCACGGGACATAATCCACACATATTTTTTGGCTAAAAACCCATGCAAAATTCCATATAATATTCATTTGTCCACACATAAAAAAAAACACCCCCACAAAAAAAAAAAAAATATGGAACAAAACACACCCCACCGGTACTCCCCCCTGTCCCAAATAACAAGTTATGTTATTCTAAATTTAGCTTGCAATTCTTTGATATTTTGCTAAGGTATTTTACCTCTTATGCTGCGCTCTTCAAATACCAAGGCAAGTTATCAAGAGCAAAATTAGGTATTCATATGTTATTTTCTTCTCTTCGGGTGATCGTACTGCCGCCTGCGACATGTATGTTCTTATGCCTTTTGTTTGACGTTTGCACACAACTGCTATCTACTCTATTAGTTGCTCATCGCATCATGCTCAACAGATGGCCGTAGTTTTATCGCAACGATGTTTTACTTTACTGATTGTTTAAGGCGTTTTGCCTGTATGTCTATGATACAGTGGTGATCCGATTTTATCACGACTCGATTTTGTCTACCCCCGATTTTATAACGTTTTTGACCCGATTTTGTCATCACGTGAGACTGCAGAAAATGTAATGTAAATAAACCTTTCTTTCACGCAAAGTTCATAAATAGATTAGCCTTATTATAAACTTGATGGCTAACTGCAATGATCTATAACAATCCGACATTCGTACCAAATGATCACCAGCCCACTGTAGTCTGCCGAATTTCATTTGCTTAATAATATCCGCTACTGTGGAAACTTGGTACAGCTCGTGATGCATGTGTCCGGGCTATACTCTATATTTCAATGTTCTGTCCAATGTTGTACACAGCACATACTTTAGTCCCCCATTGAATTATATGACAAATAGAAAAACACCAACTGCTTTAAATTTCTAATCTAATTCTAATTTTTAATTCCTAGCACAGACAAGCAACGTAATTCTTATAACAATTAACAATAAATCACCACATTCAATTATCATCTATAATACCAATCAACATTTATTGCTTATGCTGAAACTAATACTGAAATTCAGTTAGAAAATAGGCATTATATGACAGTATTGTGGAAACATGAAAAAAAAAAGAAAACGCTTTGGGGACCCACTTGATAATCCGTCAAATGTTTAAACTTGTCTTTTAAAAGAGTAAAAATTTAATTTAAGTGTCGATGATTCTGACACAAATCGATGTCTTCATAAATTACATCACACTTTCAGGGGAAAAAGGGGATTTTTGGAAAGTGTGCCGAAAGAGCTGTGTTTTTGCGTAGCTCAATTAATGGATGTTCCCTAAAAATTAAACTAGAAATTTTGCATAGGTAGACTTTTTTCTCACAGGATAGGAATTAACCAATTTTGGCACAGTTCCTATTGGAAGTGTATTGTTCACATATTGAAAATTTCGAAGTTGTTTGTTGCGGCCAAGATGGAAGTGAGTCATGTGAAGACGCGGGAAAAAATGGTGTACGCTCACGTGGAAAATCCGGAGCTGTACCATCGTGCTATGGGAAAATGCTGCAAATCTGAAATTCAACTATCTTGAGAGTACTAAAAAGGTTCAACGACCGGTTGACTTTAGATCACAAAGCGCGGAGCAGGAAGGAAACCGGGAGCAGCATAACGTTTGCATGAAAAAAATGGACTTTTTTTTCGGATGGTGATAAAAAAAAGCTAAGACACATAATTGCTTTTGATAAATTTCCCATGGAAGGTAATTATTTAAGCTTAATTGCAAAAAAAATTCTACGCCCTTGCGAGCAGCCTTCCGGCAGTTAACCGGAACATTCGCCATGGCGGACGAAAACATGCGTGTAGGCAAGTTTTTGAGTTCTTTCTTCGTTTTATTTATCAATTCCTCCTCAGTTTTTGCAACAAAATTGTTGGAGTAGATCTTACGCTTCAGATTGGCCCAGAAATTCTCGATGGGACGCAGCTGGGGGACGTTGGGCGGGTTCGCCGACTTGGGTACCACATCGATATTCAGCCGCTCCATCTCCTCCAACGATCGCTTCGTTTAGTGGGCCGACGCCAGATCCGGCCAGATCTCCGCGTCTTCGCCCTTATGGTATTTTTTGATGAACGACGCAACTTCCGGCAGGCATTTCGTACTATAAATTTCCCCGTTCACGGCCAGTCCGGAGCGAAAGAAGAGTGGCTTTGACATCCCCTTCTCGCTGACTGTCAGCCACAACAGCACCTTCTTGGGGAACTTGGTATGTGAAATGAACTTCGCCTCGGAGCTCACTTCCTTCGTGGGGGAAGTAAAATACGAAGTGGCCTGCCAGTCGTTGCCATCCAGGGTGAGATAGGTCTCGTCGTCCATCACCACCGCCACGTCGCGATTCGCCGAGAAAATCGAGTTGACCAACTTATGCAGCCGCTGCGTCATTGCCTGCAGCTCCGAAACCAGTGGACGTGACTTCTGCTTCCTGACATGTATGTTCATGTTCGCCAGGTACTTTTTCACTGTTTGGCCGGTTGAACCGACCTCCAGGCCAAGCGATGTAGCCACTTTTCCTTCGGTCTTACTTTTCAGCAACCTTTGGAGCTTCTTGTCACTCAGGGTCGTCGGCCGTCCGAAACCGGGCTTTCTTTCGATGCTCTGATTGTTGTCTAATAGTGCCAAGATGTTGTAGATGCCAGAACGGGCGTATCCGGTGTCCACAAAGTGCCGAACGATGTCCGTTTTCGACGCGACGGGGCGCCGTTCTTTGAATACGCGCACTTCTGAACGGAGTTGCTTCACTGTTTTTGCTATCCCTGTTAGAGCTCGACTGATAGAGCTGTCAAATTTTGTCTGCTGACTCATGGATTACTATGATTGATACTGCATGGGTAGTTTTGTCAGTGCGGGTGAAGGTAAACCCATGAAAAATCGGCAATTTTTGTCCATTTTTTTTATGCAAACGTTATCCACACTCAGAGTATCCTTGTAACGTTTGATTATAAGACACACCGTTGACTTTGAGAATTTTAACACTTTTGCTATTTTTTAGGCAGACCACGAAGGAATCTCTGGATGTTTGTGCACAATTAATTTTCTTTTCTCAACTTCCATGATCCGTAACTTCGAGATGCATCAATGAATCGAGAAACACTTTTCACCAATTTCTTTGGAAATGAAACATCAAAAAATGCCTGTCAAACGTTTTTTGTTCCAACCACCAGGGAAGCGGTAGTGTATTAAACCGTGCGTCCAGATTTACTTTGTATCGAGCTTTAGGGCCCTGATAAAGAAAACCAAATTTTCAACCTGTTTATATTAAAATTTGTATGGTCGCATAATGGGTCATTTCTTAGCAAATAATTGAACTAGTTATTTTGAAATCACGTAATTTAAATTTTGATGCAAAGGAAATTTGTGATTTTTTCCGATCGAATATAAATGATGTGATTGTGTTAAACCAAACGAGAGTTATTAACGTTCAAAATCTTTTTCTTTAGCGTAAAGCTCTCATTTATAATGAGAGTATTTCTGCTTTTAAAAAAACGTAGTCCTACGTTGAAAAAAAAAACGAGATACCGTGCCAACGGTTAGTGAAAATTCTATGAGACGAAACAGCTTGCGCGAAGGTTTCGTGCCGCAATCCAATATGTATCGAGGCTTGGAAGGCTATCTTCCCATATAGTTACGCCAGCACGTTGTTCATTCTTCTTCTCCAGAAGTGATCCTAAGCTCACATCGTTCGAAAACTTGGGTGCTTGCAAGTCTTTCTCGAGCATTGTCCACGTCTAAATAACTACCGGTCTTATCAGCGTCTCATCCATTGTAACATAGAATAGTATTCTTAGTACGAGAGTGAAATGCTGACCAGACCTCAGGTTCTTGTGTAGTTCATGGTAAGCACTGTAACCGGCAACATCCGAATTTCTCTGCTGCAGTAGTTATCCGACGTCGCTAATGATCCAAGGTACATAAACTCCCCCACGACCGTCGTTTATCAAAGTGCTGCCAATTCGATCTCTAGCATACACGGCTTCATCTGCCAATAGATACTTACCCAAGCAACCAAACAATTGGCCTAAAAGGTATTTTCTAGCCTTAGCAGGTAAGCAAGGGATCGTGAATAGAATGCTAAGCAATTAACTTTTTAAGAAATTGATCAGATCTTCAAGTTCGCATTCCGTGGGTATACTTTTAATGCTAACAAAGTTCCTAAGTAAACTCTAAAGTTCACAATACAGGGTGCGGCAGAAAATAATGCGAAAATGGTCAAACTTGAGTATTGGGTTAATTCGTGTAGCTAGTGACTAATTTCTGTCGAATGTGTATTTTTTTATGTTTACTTTCAAGTGCTGCATCCAAACATTCTATTTGTTTTATTGCAAATTCGTCAAAATGTTCGCGAAAGAAGTGATTACCAGTTTGTTGCTCGCCCAGAAGAAGCCGAAAGAGATTGCCAAGGTGGTAGGGTGCCATTTGGCAACAGTTTACCGCATAAAAAAGTCCCTGCAGGATGGTTCTAAGCAGCGGAAGCCGGGAAGCGGACATCCGCGCTTTGCACGCACGCCGAACGTGATCAAATCGGTCCGTGCAAAAATTGCTCGCAACCCGGTGCGTTCCATAAGAAAACTTGCAAAGGAAGCCAATATTTCGGAGAAATCCATGCGGAGAATCATCAAAGAAGACCTGCATGCATCTTCCAGAGCCAGAGTGAAACGCCACTTGATTACGGACCGGGTCAAGGAACTACGAGTGACTCGTTCCAAGAGATTGCTTTCCTTGTTGAAGAAGGAAAAAATGATAATCCTGTTCTCCGAAGAAAAGCTTTTCAGCATCGATGCTGTGGCCAACAGCCGCACGGACCGGTTCATTTCACCGCAGAAAATGGAGAACGTTCCGGAAAAAGTGAAATTCAAGTTTCAAACCAAACATCCGGCTGGTGTCATGATGTTTGGCTTTGTGGCGTCCAACGGTTAGAAAATGCCGCCTGTTTTCATTGATGCTGGAGTTAAAATCAATACCGAAGTGTATATCGGTATTTTAAAGGACCAAGTGCTTCCCTGGGTGAAGGCCAACTTATCCGAGGACCAAAACGTTGTCCTACAGCAGGGAGCGCCGTGTCACACGTCCAATCGAACCCAACAATGGTTGAACGATAACATGAAGTGTTGGCCGAAGTATTTGTGGCCCCCTAGCAGTCCAGATCTTAATCCGTTGGATTATTCGATTTAAGCATATGTTGAAGGACGAGCCTGCAAAACATCACACCCTAGTGTGAAAACCCTGAAGTCAACCATAACACGCACATGGCAGTCAATGTCGGGGGACTACGTCCGAAAAGCATGCTCTGGCTTCCGGCGTTGGCTCGAGGATGTTATTAATAAAAATGGAGGACACATTGAATAAATTTGTTTAAAAGGACTTTATAAAGATAACAACACTCGAAAATGTTGATATTATTGCTTGAATTAGTTGAAAATGGGATTTGAAAGAAATAGAACAAATTTTCGCATTATTTTCTGCCGCACCCTGTAAGTTCGTTTAAACCGCTGAACGAAATTCTAATCACAGCTCTAAAAGAAACTCAAAGTAAAGTGTCCTTATTAAGTGTTTTTTGTTCATATTTTTGCAAACTGGTGTAGTATATGATGATTATTGATTACATTTGAATCAAATTTTTATTTGAAATATATTTTTCACGCTTGCCACTAACCTTGAACCGGAATACATACCATCGCACCATGTTGATGATGTGGAATATCATATAATAACACCCAAAATGCTGATTTCATAAGCAAGTGTTAATTAAAGGAGCTTTGAAATCTTTGCTATGTTCTCAATCTGAAATCGAAAGTGCATGTGGACCTTATTGTGAACTTTCATTGTTTGACATTTCTTAACTAGGGTAATGGAATGTAATGTCAGCATAGCTCCTTCATTCGGCCTATGTATCAAATACGGCATTAATTCAGCGATAATCGGCAAGATTGTGTAGGTATTATGATGATCGATTTATTTTGGAGCACCATCAATTTATAGTTATACATTTGAGTGAGATTTTTGAGTTCTTTAACTTTTTAGACAGCACTTTTTCAGACTTCAACAAAAGATCGTTGAGCTAGGTCCTGTTATGAGCTAGTGAACCGATATTTCAAACAGAGACTATGTTGACAAAATCGTGTTGATGAGGATCAAAAATCGGAGAACATTGATGACAAATGGAACATATGCATAAGATACGTTTTGCTCATAATTAATTAACTAACCCCAACTTCCCCAACCAAGATAATCAAACCCCCCTCGAAATCGTACACTGCGGTCACGTTCAATTAATTTCTAACGGCACAGCAACCACCCTACGGCCCTAACCTCACTAGTAAACCGCCAGCTGCGCGTGAGCTTTTCAGTTTTCCTTTTATGCTTTTCTGCATAGCGATCGATTCGACTAGGCGCCCATGAACGACCGGAGCTCAACGGCTAGGAAATTTTCTAAGCCTTATCGGTCACCATACAACCGTAAAGTGGCCCCCAACGAGCGCTCTCCCTCTCTAGTAATAGGCAATAGGAAAAGGTGAGCACGATAATGGCGAGAAAGAGAGAGCCTCCAAGTTACTAGCAACGTACTACCGGCCGGAGCGGACCCCATGTCGTATTAGTGTGCCGTTTACCTATTCATACGCAAAGCTCCTCCAATCAAGCGCTCGGCACCACGGCCACGCGGTGCGAGCATTCACGTGAGACCTGCGAGAGGTCTACCACGCGGAACATATGCTGCTCTGGTCGTCGTCGTTGTGTTTGACCTAATTTCGTTTCTTTTTTCTAATATTTTACCTTCGATTCGAGTGTTGTCTAGGCTTATGAATACTCCATGGTGTTTTATTTTTACTCTCACTTTTCGCCAAGCGGCAACCTCGGCTGTTTCAGCAAATAGAAACAACCACCAGAAGAGGGTATGTATCTTATTGGGGAGGGGGAGAGAGAGCGCTGCGCGCAGGCAGGTGAGGAACCATGACAACGAAGCACGACTTCGGTAATAAGAAACGGAAGACCTCCATACCCAAACGCAGCAAGCCCCCCTGGCCAGCAAGCAAGGACCAGGTAGGAGGAGGGTGGCAGAAGGGTGGCAAACGAAATAGTTACATTGCATCAAGACGAGAAGATTGCAGCATAGAGGAGAAGCATAGGTTGGTTTATCTCACATGGCATAATCTCGTTTTTATGCAGCTATCGTAAACCGAGCTGCCAGATTGATCGAAGTCTACTCGACATTGTCATTCAGGGAGGCGTCTTTATGGTTTAAATTGGATCGCAACTGATTCGAATGATTTACTTATTCCGTTTGGCGGCATCGCTTGATGGAGTTGCATCTTTTTCGCGTTTTGTGCTTTTATTGTATCGTAGGCGGCCAGGCGTGTGGCGTGTTTACACGGTAAATTTCGCCCACTCCGGTTGGTGTTGCGGCGCTGCTTGGGAATCACCTCAGCTTGGTACATACATATTCGGTAGGTTGCCAATTGCTGATTCGTCCAGCAGTAGCGGAAATGGTCGCAAAATGAAAGATACAGACTTGAGAGTCAGCTGAAAAAAATACAATGAAGGCTGATGACAAAAATGAAACTTTGAACAAGAGCTTGTTGAAGGTCCCTCCTAATTTGCAATCAATTTTCTCTATGGTCATTTTACAAAAAGTCGGCGATCTGATGGTAAGATTAACACTCCGGTCGACCACATGATTATTTGGTGGCTATTGATTGTTTTTTTTTCTCATCCTCTGAATATAAATAAGTAAATTTTGAGGAATTTCATAATACAGGCATACCTCGGTAATGCGGACGGGGGTCTGAGTTCTTGCAATATGAAAATTTTTTAGTTTGAAGAAATCGATATCGGAGTAGTTAGCCGACTATTAGCACATAATTGTTATAAATTATCTGCTTAAAACAGTTGCTAATGCGACGCAAGTATCTTCAACTAATTCATTGTCGCACAATATTAGCAATGATGTGAATGGGCCATAAGACTACATACCAACCGGAACCAGCTGTAGATTTTCATCTAGCCGGTAAGGCGCAACGGTGAAATGTGAAATAACCTCTCTTAATGAACACCTAAGGTATGCGCACAGCAAAATCTAACATGAGCATGATTCACCGCCCACGGATGCTACTCCGTTATTGCCAGATCAGCTGTATTTACACAAAGAACCAATAGATGCTGTTTGGCACTAACATACATTCTCAATGTGTAAAACACTGCCCTTCGGTTCAGAAAGGTGAATGGGCGCGTTCTGGCGTATAGGCTGCCACACCAACGTTCAAAAGTGCCTGAACCAAATGGACAGCTTGTAACTATCACTTGAAGATGCGATGGGGGATCATTGCCCTGGTATTCTCACATGTAGCACGTACACTCAAAAAACAATGCACCTTATATTTAAGTGCAATCACCTATAGATTTCGGCAAAGTGCAAAGTTATTGCTCTGTATTGGTGCGGCACTTATTTTTTATTAAATGTGGTCAATTAACCATATGTGCAATAAATATATAGTCTTTAAGTGCAAGAGCTGAATATATATTAATTATAGTGTACATGGATTGCATTAACTCGTCCTAGCAAAAATCAAATGAGTATTTTAATACGTTTTATGTGAAAAGGTGCATGGATTTTATTTTTTCATAAAAAGTTTAGTATTGGATTTTTTGTACTTTTCATGTAATAAAACGAAATGTGTGAATAAAAGAGGTTTTATTTGTACCATCATAAAAACTTCATTATAAATATATTAATTAATGAAAATCATACTGGCTCACATGTTTTCAATTCGAAGCAAAAATTTACCGATTTAAGTGCCAATTTTAATAATAAAAACTATTGATTTATTTTCAGTGTAGTAAATCGTTTCTTGTCTTCCATGACTAAATGTTATGGAATGGAGTAAACTAGTGAGAACTCATCGGGAATGATCTCTCATATGCATCCGTCGAACCTCTTCTGAACGGCCGTTGTGAGAATATCAACCATCAAAATCTCACATGCGCATAAAGGGGCAAAACGGCCAAATTTGGGAAAATACCACCTTGCCTTTTTTTTTCAATTTTGCATTTAAAAAACCTGATCACCCCTCATTTTGAAGGTGTGTGTGTGTAGAATGTTGCTCCTATTTTGATTTTGGAATTGACTCTTCAGTTGTCAAAATGCCGTCCAAGCAAGAAGAGCAGCGTATCAAAATTTTGCTCGCGCATCGCGAAAATCCGAGCTACTCGCACGCAAAGTTGGCAAAATCGCTAAAAGTTGCCAAATCAACCGTTACAAATGTAATTAAAGTGTTTGGGGAACGTTTGTCGACAGCCAGGAAGTCTGGATCGGGGGGAAATCGAAAACCGGAAGCCGCTGAGACGACAAAGAGAGTTGCCGGTAGTTTCAAGCGAAACCCTAACCTATCTCTCCGAGATGCCGCAAATAAGCTGGGTGTATCGTCTACAACCGTGCATCGAGCCAAAAAACGAGCCGGACTATCGACTTACAAGAAGTTAGTGACTCCAAATCGCGATGATAAACAAAATACGACGGCCAAAGCGCGATCCCGGATGCTGTACACGACGATGCTGACGAAGTTTGACTGCGTGGTAATGGACGACGAAACCTACGTCAAAGCCGACTACAAGCAGCTTCCGGGACAGGAGTTTTATACGGCAAAAGGAAGGGGAAAAGTAGCAGATATTTTCAAGCACACGAAACTGTCAAAGTTCGCAAAGAAATATCTGGTTTGGCAAGCCATCTGTACCTGTGGCTTGAAAAGCAGCATTTTCATAGCTTCCGGGACTGTCAACCAAGAAATTTACGTGAAAGAGTGTTTGAATAAACGTCTGCTGCCTTTCCTGAAGAAACACGGTTGTTCCGTACTGTTTTGGCCGGATTTGGCATCTTGCCATTACGGTAAAAAGGCCATGGAGTGGTACGCCGCCAACAACGTGCAGGTGGTTCCCAAGGACAAGAACCCTCCCAACACGCCAGAGCTCCGCCCAATTGAGAAATACTGGGCTATTGTCAAGCGGAACCTAAAGAAGACCAAAAAAACTGCTAAGGACGAGCAGCAGTTCAAGGCAAACTGGCTTTCTGCGGCGAAGAAGGTGGACAAGGTGGCTGTACAAAATCTGATGGCAGGGGTCAAGCGTAAGGCCCGGCAATTCGGATTTGGAAAAGCGGAAGCCTAACTGAATATTTTTCCTGAATTTTATACTAATTGAACTTGAAAAAGAAATTTAATTTGATTTTTTAAATAAACGATTTCACCGATTTACACGCGTTTTCCCTTGACCAAATTTTGACCGTATCACCCTTTATCATGTTACCAATTACTAATGCTTCTCTCCTTTCTCCAATTCTCTTCCATATCCCATGGCCGCGAGCGGTGCCATATGACACGTTGTGAGTCTCGATATGCGCTACTAAAGTCAGCTCTTCAAAAACAGAAACATCGAGCCGACCCTACAGCAAAGGGAGGCTGAAGCAGTAAGTGGAGATCGGTATATCACCCTTAGCTAAGGGGCCTTCCTTAGCTCAGTCGGTAAAGGCGCAGTTACAAAGCAACACCAGTCGTTTTTGACTCACTTTCGTCAGAAGTGGAGTCACTCAAATTTGAGTAAATGTAACTGGGATTGACAAGTCGACAAATCAAAAACATCGACACAAATCAAATGGATGTTTTTGATTTGTCGACTTGTCAATCCCAGTTACATTTACTCAATTTTGAGTGACTCCACTTTTGACGAAAGTGAGTCAAAAACGACTCAAAACTGAGTTAGAATGGCTGGCCGCGTACAATCCACGTACTGGGTAGGCAAGGGGAGGATGTGCCAGTCAAGGGGACATCCTTCCTTTGTCTACCCAGCACGTGGGTAGTATGGTAACATAATGTGTGCTTGGCTCGAGTTCTACCTTTCAAATAGCCCTCCGCTCAATTTCAACTAAAGCTTGCATTTAAAAAAGCGACTAAATGTTCCTATTTTTCATGCGATTACCCTGCCACCCTGGTGGTCGGTCCACCAGTCAGTAGTCAATATATACTGGTTGCCTATATACTGTGAAAATTTGACAGCTCCATCAGTTTGTATACGAGAGCTAAGGTGAGAACAGTGTAGACAACTTCAATCTATGGTTTGTTCGTACCGTCTGCTCCATCCGGGCCTAAGAAAGTCGGCTATCGTGGCCCACATCGTGTCGGCCGGATACGATCGCGGAAACATCTACAAGATTCTGGTACTTCTGGAGAGGGAAAAGTCCATCGAGTGGAAGCCTGGTTCGGGCCGTCCGACCGTTTTAAGCGACCGGAGGATTCAACAGAAGCTCAAATGGAACACGGAAGCCAAGATGGCCACTTATTTCCGTGCGTTGGGCCGGGAGCTCGGCCAAACGGTCAAAAAGTAATGGGCCAAAATGGATATCCACATGCGGAAGCGTCAGTCCAAGCCAGCCGTGTCGGAGAACCAAGCGGAAACCCTGAACTTTCCCCTATGGCCAAAGTTCCGGCTAACTAGCGCAAGGCAGGGAGTAGAAGTAGTTTTGTGAGGTTTTTAAATTCTTGATGAATAAAATCAATTTGGTTTGTTAAAAACTCTTTTACCGTTCGTTTTTACCATCCATCCAAAAATAGTCGCTTTTTTTAATGCACGCATAACAGTCAGTTGTTGGTGGTGCATCTCAGGTCCAGTACGCGAATAGGACCTCACACGTTGTTTTATGTTTGTGCCATAAACTTATTTAGTACTTGTTAGTAATAAATGTAGTGTTGCCAAAAAATATAGTTGTCATTTTGTGTAGTTGTTTAACATGGGGTTGTCCGGAACTGCCAATCCTTGGAGGAATTGAAGCCTTAGAACACGGGTCAAGGATAGGAACCAAGAGAAGACCAGATTGGACCCCGGAACCCAATCAGGAACAATCCTGGTTCTATGGAAGTGAGTATTCCTGTTCTCCAACATGTTTAGCTTTAGTTTAGCTATCTCACTCGTGAATAGTTGGTGAGCAATTCCGCGAATAACCAACAGTTGACCCGTAACGCTGGTACATCACCTTTTCGTGGTTCGTTATGGGGTATCAGATCTATCACCGAACCCTAGTCTGAATTAATTCAAACTAGGGAACATATTTGTTTTAGTAGTCAAAGGAACATATATTAGTCCTAATTACATTTTATGTCTTGTGAAAAGTGACAATATTCGGATTGAGCCACCGAGGATGAGCTTGTAATAAGGAAAACATGGTTAGTCTTCATTTATGTGAATTCTCATTTTCTATTTGATGAATTGGTTATGACAAGGGTTCTGATGCATGGTCAGTATCGAAGTCATTGTTTGTTTTCTTTGCAATGAATACGGTTTTGACTGACAAAGGGGCGCGCCCTTGAAAGAGTGCTCTCACTCCTCTTAGGGTTTAAATAGCGGAAATTTTCAATCAAAACTGATTCATTGCCAACAAAACAAACCATGACAATTGTAACAACACCGAATCATTTCTCAAAAGTGATGAAGTAACTCGACATGCACTAAACAAAGGATACGGGATATACTACAATAGATCAAATTACTGGTCGCAGTGGCTTATGTCCCGAACAGAGGAGAAAAAAATCCAACAGAGCGCCATCACCACACGGCATAAAGGATCAGGGGACAACGTGACTTCGGTTCGGGCATCCATTGATTGGAACCTTTTCGTAGGTAAGTGGAATCATATCTATATGTCCAGCCGAGGCTTGGAAATGCTAACACCTACATTCTACAATTGCATGAACTACTGCCACTGTGAAATAGTTGGAGAAATCAATCGCTACGATCGGTGGGCGGCGATCGTTGCTGCATACATTGCATGGTTCGGTCATCGACTGAGATGCACGGATTTGGAAATCGGTTCCATTAGAAGGACGCTCAGCACGGGGATTTCTTTGCGTTAGTGAAGAATAGCTTCGACACTTGTCTGGTATGTGTTCACATATTCTACAATCGATCATGTACACCGTGTCCAATATATTCTCATACACTTTTTCCTTGCATTGGTGTCGTGCAACTACTCAACATGCTTCACGTATGTGTTGGTGTAGTTTTGCACTATGTTTATACAAACGCTTTTAGGTTATGTCCGATTGTTTTCATTCGGTTTTTCATTCGGTGTTTATCTTTTACCAGCGATGAAGGAGTTTCGTGCTGTGGTGATAAAAAAGTTTTTGAAAGGTGAGCGCCCGGGCGCTATTTTCAGAAATTTGAAAAACCTCGGAGTAAAGCGGGATTTTGTGTACCGAACCATCTGAAGGTACCGTGACACCTGCTCGTTGGATGACCGGAAGAGATCCGGTCGTACTCGTACGGTGCGGACTGCACGAGTTGTTAAAGTGGTCAGGGAACGGATTAGACGAAAATCACAGCGCTCTGTACGTAAAATGGCCGCAGATCTGAATGTTTCGAGATCGTCAATGCACAATATACTGCAAAATGACCTCGGATTCCAAGCTTTCAAGAAACGTAAGGTTCACGGAGTTTCGGAACCTTCCAAGCAGAAACGACTCGAAAGAGCAAGTCTGCTTTTGTCGCGGCACGGTGGGGAAGAATTTATCTTTTCCGACGAAAAGTTATTCGTCTTGCAACAATCCCACAATGTCCAGAACGACAGATTGTGGGCTCTCTCTTCGAGAACTGTTCCAGAGAGTGATAGGAATATTCCACGGTTCCAAAGTGCTGCGTCAGTGATGGTTTGGGGAGGAATTTGCAAGCGAGGCAAATTACCACTGGTTTTCATCGAAAAAGGCGTTAAAGTGAATGCCGTATATTATAAAACGGAAGTGGTGCCGAGAA
Source organism: Aedes koreicus (assembly GCA_024533555.2). NCBI lineage: Eukaryota > Metazoa > Arthropoda > Insecta > Diptera > Culicidae > Aedes > Aedes koreicus. The sequence goes on along the minus strand of JAHHFK020002245.1, from coordinate 22,432 downwards.
AATTTGACCGACTTTTTGGACAAGAATGAATGGCCTCCCAGTTCACCAGATCTGAATCCCTTGGATTATTTCGTATGGTCATACATGCTGGCGAAGGTAAATGACCACAGGGCGTCTAATATGAACCAACTCAAAACCGTAATCAAACGAATCGGAAGTCGTGCGTGCCGCCTGTGACGGTTTCGAAAAACGTCTGGAGCTGGTCAAGAAGGTTAAAGGCGGTGTTATTCCAAAACATATGCTGTAGTTGATCAGTATTATATTGCAATATAATGGGTAAAGCTATATAATCTGGATTATCGATTTGAAATAAATAGAATTTTATTTTGTATGAGAATATATTGGACACGGTGTATACTTGACCATTTACAGTTGAAGTTGTCACGAAAGGCTTGCTACGTTTACCACACGAACAAATCCCCTGCCAAATCATGAATTTCTTGAGGAACTTTGACACTTGCTGTTTCCTGAGAGACTCTGGAACATAGAACTTGTCTTTCGCAGTCCGCTTTTACGTGTGTTTCATCGTCCATGATGCAGCAGTGTGGTTTCGTCAACATTTGTGTGTACAGTTTACGCGCACGTGTTTCAGCTGTCCTATTCTGTTTTTCATTGCGGTTTGGAGCTGTTTTGGGTGGATTATCATAGATTGTTGTTTAAACAAAGAGCAGCATGACTAGCATTAAAGTGTATTTAGTTTTTCAGCATTTCAGCATTGGGGTTACATTAGAATTGTATTTTTGACCTTGAACTGCTGTTTCCATGGAGGATTGGCATGCACTTATAAGTAGCAGCGGGTGGATAGTCATGAAGAAAACGAATATTTTGTTCGGCCGAGGAAGTACTAGCACACCGGTCCCAAGGTCGTTCCCAAGCTTAACGATTCAGAAGTCATCAAAAACTTCTGATTCAGAAGTCAAAACGTTGAGCCCTTAATCACTCAAATTGTTGTCTTTGAATAGTTACATTTCTGTGTAAGGAGCATTTTGTGGAATACTCTGTAGCTTTTCATAAAATCGTCATGTCTTTAAATTGAAAATTTTATATGTGAGCATTTTAGTGAAGTACTGTTTTTTTCGGCTTTCTCAGGACTATTGAGATGTTGATACATGCCTAATTTTTATTTTCAGTGATGTCAGATATATTTTGTACATACATACATATATTATATTCTCTAACTATTATTGTAAACACAAATACTAATCTTACTAGATCTATAGTAACTACATCGGCTGAAGTCTTTTGATGATGGGGTGAACAGCTAAGTGGCAGATAAACAGGCTATTATAATTAACTGTCGTGCCTCATATTTTTATTATTGAATAATGAATTGACTAATTAATTATTATTAAACATATTATCATTATTTAACATCACTGTACTACATGAGATCCACTGTAAATGATTATAGCGATGCAAGAAAACAAAACAACACATCGAAATTTTAGATATACTGTTATTTATATGATGTTTAATTTTATGATCATACATGGAATTCCCGAGTTTTGTAAAATAATTTTTTCTCGTGTCTATGATATATTGGCTAAACGTTTAGGTTCATAATGGACACGCTATGGATTGCAGCAGGGCAACAATCGAAAGACATGTTTATTTGTTATCAGCATTTTACGTTATAATACCCCTTCACTATATTTTATGCATTATTTTGTAAGACAATGCATATTGATTATTTTCATTTTTGTGATTATTCGGGTTTTCATGATTTATTTTAATATTATTTTATTATATATACCTCGGAGCGTATGGTACGGTATGTCCACGCATCCTTCCTCCCCTGTAGATTCACAAAATGCGTTGTGCTTCAAATCTAATTGTTTGAATACAACTCATTTTACAGAATCATCTATTGCAGTAAATGCAACGCAGTAGGCCTGGCTGCTTTGACGTTTGTAGTATGTCTTTGATATGCTGCAGGCATTACTATTGACAACAACAAAAAAATTGGGCGTCATCTAACCCAATTCTTTCCAGGATGCTTTCTCGTACTGGCTGCGTTTGTATTAGATTAGATTAGATTAGATTAGAGTATTCAGTAAACAGTTCAGTCAAAGTATTTTTTTTACTGAACGTTCGTCAAACTAGTGATGAACTCTCAACTGTCAATAATTACTGAACAAATTTCTTCCTAGGATGCAGGAAGAATGCATGGTATTCAAAGGAAAACTACGGTTTCCATAGGAAAGAAAAGCATTTATCCTAGGAAGCAGATTCAATATCAGAATGCCTGATAAAAAAAAACGAAGCGCAACATAATTGTTCATTTAGTGCCATTATTTATGAAACTTTTTCGAAACATTGAGTTTGATGTTTTTCTCTTCAACTGGAACTGATAATCGACATAAATAGCAAATTATACGTTCACCAGCCATTTTGCTCGAATGCTAAACAGTCATATTATTTAAAAAATGATTCTATCTTATTTAATGGAAAGTTCTTTTATACCCAACACGTCCTTCATTTTTACTTTATTTTGAAATAAAACACTAAATTATCCAAATTTTCACGACTACAAGTCGTTAACAAGTTAACTTTCAATTTGCCACCGCGTAAGCATGCAAAAATGGTGAAGATTGGTACAATTACAATTTGACAGTACGGTTAAGTAAAGATTTCAGAAACGCAGTTATTTTTACGTTTTGCTCCAGTATTTGTTATTATTTTATCGAAAATCGGTAGTTGTTTTACTTAGCAGTACAGCTGGCAATGACATTTCAAAGTTTACATAAGACATCAGTAAAATAATAAAAAATTCTCAGCAAAAGAGAAAGATACTTGAAAATCAATCCATTTCAATATTCAGCTCGGGGTATCAGATCAGATCAGATCTACGGGTCGAGGGTGAATTCTCATTTTCTAGATTTTATGTTCTATAGCTTGAAATGGTTAGGGTTCTGATGCGTGCTCAGTATCGGAGTCATTATTTGTTTTCTTTGAAACGAATCCGGGTTTGACTGATAAAGGAGCACGTCTTTGAAGAGTGCTCTCACTCCTCAAAGGGTTAAAATAGTGGAAACTTTCAATAAAACTCGATTCAACAAAACCAACAATGACAACTGTAACAACGCAGAATACTTTATCATTTCATTTCTTCACTGTTTTATCACAATTTTGTAAAATAACATGTATTTTACTCTGTTTTAAGACAAAAATCAGGAAAACTGCCTACAGTAGTGTACCTTAAAACTGAGATTGTTACTTGGGTCGGGATGCTGCAGAGATGCAGAGTTGGTGGAATAAAATGGTCAACCAGGTTACCAAAAAAGTCTCCAAGAAAAGATGATGGATCCACCGAGATTCTTTAAATTGTGTCTCATCGTGGTGTGATAGGGATGGCTTGAACATAAATCCTTCTAAAACTTCTATTAAGCCATTTACGAAGGAGAACATATTTATTTTTAGATTGAAAGATACGCATTTGGAACTGTACAATACAGTCAAATACTTTGGAGTTTTCCTTGACAGTAAACTAAACCTGAACTTTCTTTTAGAGCAGACAATCAACAAAGCGACAAATGCTCTATGGATAGGTAATAATAACATTTGGTAAGCAATGAGGACTAAAGCGAAAAATGATCCATGGGATTTATTCGGAAAATGTGAAACCAGGCATAGGAAAATTCATTCACTCGCTTGAGCACCACCGATATAAAATAGCTATCCTTGGTTGCTAACAGAATTGTGAACGTGTGTGATGTTTCGTATCAAACGGTTCTACACGAATCCTCGAAAACGAAAACTTCTAGGGTTTTTATTCATTGAGGCGAATCTACAATTGAGAGGCTCTCTCTTGCCTCGTTCTCTTTCATTAATTACAGCGCCATTATAAAACTATGGATTGATTTTCTTACACAGACCGCAAGATAAGAGTGCTGGCTAGCATATTGGGCAAACAGCCAAACGAAAAATGTGAAAATGATTTAGCTATTGGAGAAAGAGAAAGTAAACAGAGAGTCTCTCAATTGAAGATTCGCCCTAATGAAAAAAAAAACCTAGACTTAAGAAAGAATAAACGAGGAAAACCGAATCATGCGAAACAAATTTTCATCTTTCCGTTATTCCTGAATGAATGTGGCAACGCAAGCGATTTGAATACACTGAACGAGATTACTCCTCCCACCCCTTTCCTTTCTTTCTATTAACCGCCCGCCCCTTTTCCCCCAACCCCCCAAATTACGCGAAGAAGAAAGAGAGCGAGCCGGGGGGGAACCCCCAATTGAAACCCCCCCAAGAAAAAAAACCCCAAGAATTTGACTCAGTGAATGCAGTCACCTGGAATGATCATAGCAGAGATACGGCTTAATATGGCTCTTTAGGTTTTTATGCTGCATTTGATTACTTAACATCATGTTAGATCATTATTTGACATGTTAAATTATGTTTAAGGTATGATTTGAAGAAATGAGTGTGATTCTATCAATCTCGCTCAGCTGAATCATACTGAATGCAATCGTTATTGATTCAGCGGGTAAAAAATAGGCACTGAGATATCGTCCACACTCAGTCTGATTCATTCAGTATACGATCAGCTGTCAGGTTTGCTCAATTCTGTTTTTGACGAATAGAATGAAAGCAGAATAGTAATGAACAGAATCGGAATAACTCACACGTGATACGGCTCACTTCTGACGGTTGATGCGTATGAGTGAGAAATGAGTGCAAAGTGAACTGATTTTTCCCATGCTTGTGTGAGACCCAAGATTTCCTATGCTGCATTGGTCTGGTGGCCAAAAACTAAAGAAACTGTTGTACAGAGAAAGTTAAAACAACTTCAAAGGCTAGCAACTTGTTCAATTACTGGTGCAATTAGAAGTACAAAGGCACTGTATGCATTACTTTCCATGCTACCATTGCATCAATTGCAGAAGCTGGAAAGAGCGCTCTAAGAATCAGATGGTTTATGAACTTTTTTTAGGGTGATCTAATAGGATATCTTAGATTTAATCCTTTAGTTATGAACAACGAAGATTGGATGGAGAAAAAATACAACTTTGTCTTTTCATATCCAGTTATTGATCCTGGACGTGGTGGTCCAAAGCTCTGCCAAGTCTGTATTCTGTACAGACGGTTAAAAAATGAACAGTCAATTGGGAGCAGGTGTAACGGGCATGTCAATTCCAAAGCGTAAGTAGCCAACTATATTTCAAGCTGAACTATAGATATTCAAATATATGCATTATGTGGCACAGTCAAGCAGCTCTAAATGATCTAAAGTCAGTAACGTGCATTTCCAAGCATGTTTGGGAACGTGTTCAATCACTTTAAAAGTTGTTTTTTAGTAAGCAAGTCAATTTGTACTGGGTTCCTGGCCATTGTGGAATCGATGAAAACGAGAGAGCTGATGAACTAGCAAGACTCGGATCGTCTCATCAGTTCATCGGACCTGAAATATTTTGTGGTTTGTCTGCTTCTTCACTTAGAAAGGAGATGAAAGCCTGCGAATGCTTGAAAGTGGAGGCAAACTGGAACAACACTTTCATAGCTAGGCAATCAAAACGGTTCATTATTCCAAACGTTTCAATGACTTGCAAATTATTTGAATTTACAAAAACAAAAAGATCTAACCATATATACAGGCCTTATAGTTGGCCACTGTCCGAGCCATTGTCACTTGAAGCTGATAGGAAAACTTCAAGATGATTTATTTATGTCGATTTGGGACATGGATAAAGCAGACTCAGAACACTTGTTATTCCACTGCCCAGCAATCTACAACAAAGGATTTTAGTTCTTCAACAAAAATTAATGCATTAGTTGTCGCTCTCAATTATGAACTGATGAAGTGCATAAAACGCGCGATATCAAATTCAAAACCCAATAGAAGAAACTCAAAATCTTTCTCTAACACTGTTTCTTCGATTCATGTAAAATAAACGTTAGTGTTTGTTAATCTTGCATAGTCAACTCCTTTACCTCACACACAAATTTTAATTATGCTCTTTCACGAATAAACAGTTAAAGCAATGAAAGAAATAAATAGTTTTATTTACCAATGCACGATGCCCACAAAATCACGGTTGATGACGACCCTTTTAACCGCAACACGCTTTCAATTAAAGAAGAAATCCAAAACCAGTTTCATTTCTCTCCTACTATGCAAATTAACGAAAGAGTGAGATGTGCTTGCCCAATGACACTGCCCATGACTAAGATTACTTGCAAAAACAGTAAAATATTTCCTAGATATTAATGCAAGGTATTACGTCCATTATTATCGATTATTAATTTCGTACGTTTTTTTTAAATGCGAATTGATCATTCTAGAAATCGTGAAACAATGCAGTACAACAACTATTCAATTTGGGGAATTCCCCATGAACCTGTTTCATTTATTATTATTTATTTTGTTTTCAATAAAAATGTCTCGTCACATGGGACCAACTATTTTGTGCTACAATGAAACATTTCATTTTCTCGTCTTTAAAACCAATAATTACTTTTATTTCTATTTGTGGTTTCTCCAGCTATGTATGCCTCTTTAGTATCTTCAAAACACTGCGCACATACAAATAGATACTTCACTGTCGCTGAATATTCCTCGATCTCGACCCGCAACGAAAAAAAAAACACCTTTCAAGTTTCGCACTTCCACCTCTATTCACGTTCAAGCAACGAACCATACAGGACCAATGACACAACGCACAAATAACTGTTTCACGGAGTACACCAGACAAATTATGTTGATTGCGGTTCACTCTACCATCATTTTCCGCCGTAGTTCAGCACACGATGCACTTCAAAGATCACTTCGCTATCGCAACCTTGCTTTGTAGCTCCAGAATCTATTGGTTCCACTATCAGAACTGTGTCTATGCCACCGCCAGTATCACTATAGTTTCCTTGATGTCATTCTATTTTCTCATCCGACAAGCAAACAGATGCTTCCAAGCTACAGATAAGTACTGTTTCAGATCTACACCGACGGTGGTCGTTTTAAGGTCTCAAAACGTGTTTCAATGCGCAGCCGTCCGCCTTGCGCATAAGCACTTGTTCGAATTTCTAACCGCGGCGTTGTTCTCACACGATCACGTACCATTTGCGACTGAATGCGACGCCGGCAGAAGCAGAGAGTTTTAGAGACTTCAAAGCTCTGCAGAAATAAGCTCTCGCGTCGTTAACTACAACGGTGCCGGTTTATCATGGTAAAAGCATTCTGCGCTCGGTATGCGGTGATGTGACGGTAATCGAAACGTTTGAGAGAGGATTTGATGGCTATGGACAAGAAGGCACGGTTGTTCACTAGGCCACGGTTCAGAAGGAAGCATGTCACTTAGTTTAGTCGTTAAGTAGGGTGAGAGACACACAGTGCCGTTTGAGTACACGAGAAATAATCTTTCAGTAAATATGACAACAAAATTGTGTTCTTAACATTAATACTGGCAATAATAGAGTATACATTCAATTTCGTTTCATAAATTTGCACATAACTTCGTTTTTTCAATAGATAGGACCCAATATGTATGGGTGAAAATGAACTCTGATATTATGCTATCAGACAACCGCATTTGTACAGCAACCGTTCGCTAACTGGGCTAAGTGCACAGCCCAGTTAGCGGATGCTGCTCGGTACTTGGGCTGACATTACAAATGTAAATATATTTCGAGGGGGCTTTCGATCGGATTTCGGTTGAGATATTTCATTGCACAATACATAAATTCAATAATGTTTTTATGCTTTATACGTTATTGCGATGTAGCTTATTGTGCACCCCATTGTGCAAAATATTTGACTCAGTTTATATGGAATTACGGCTTAATTTCGTGCAATTTAACGATTTTTCACTCCTCCTCGAACCTTAGATGCCTTTTACATGCCCCTTGCTGATTTTGACAACAAAATGTCAAATGCTGGTTTTTTAAGATTATTTGCTTTTTAACTGGGCTATAGCCCAGTTAGCGAACGCCCAGTTAAAAATCAGCCCAGATAAACAGCACCCAGTGAGCGAACAGTTGCTGTATTTAACTATAGGGTGTCCCAGTATGTCTAAGCACGGGTTGTAAATAACAATACGAGCTCGGTTTTCAAGTAAATTGAGCTTTTATTGCACTTTAATGTTCTCTACAATTCTACAGCTCAACGTGACATTTCCGAGATCTATTTAATCGTACGCAAAAGAGTGAACTTTGGATCTAACACTGATCATTACACAGAAACAATCTTGTAGGAGAAACTACCATTTTAACAGACTATGCCTATTTTCAAAACTACCATGAGTCAAATTTACTACGTTTATGATACAGCCTTCAGCATTTGTGATATATTTGACAGACCTCATGTTGATATTAACCCCACCATGATTGAATCATGGTAAAATCTAACGCATTTATAGTCAGATGAAAATTGTTGGTGTGTGCGCTTAATTTAACCCTCAAAATGGTAGTTTCTACTGCGGATTTTTGTGTGCGTGTAGCTTCAGCACAACCTGTTTGCCAAAGATTTTTGATACTTTCTTCAAGTCTTTAGTAAAAGGTTTGATGGAATCCGCTGCTTTATCATGTTTGCGCAAGTTTGCTTTTGTCAGAGCTCAAAAAGTTTCAAATGGTCTTGCCTGGAGACAGTTTGGAGGATTCATCTCCTTGGGTACGAAATCAACTCCTTTTGCTTTGTACCAGGCTACCGTGTCCTTCGCGTATTGCACTGATACCAAATCCGGCTAAAACAGTACTGAATTATTATGTTCCCGGATCATGGGGAGCCGCTTCAAGCATTCCCGAGCGTAAACTTCAGCAGTCATCGTATCAGTTGTAATAAACGGATTTAAAAGCAATCCACACTCACAAATTGCTTGCCAAACCATTGCTTTTTTAACTAATTTTTCTTTAAAAATTGACGTATCGGCATCGTCAATTGTTTGACCAGCACGGACCCTGTAGAATTGGTCACCCGGAAGTGTCTTATAATCAAATTTCACGTAGGATTCAACCCGTTTTCCTCACAGTAGTTTATCGTATAATGTACGGGCCCTTGGTTTGACAGATGCTGCTTGTTTTTCACTTCGTTTTGGCTTCTTCTGCATCTTGAAAGTCCTTAGTCCATTTTGTGTCTTTGCTCCGTTACTTTCGAAGTTCCCAGCTTAATCAGCAACATCTCGAACGGAATTCCCCTTTTTTACGGGCTAAAGGTTGCGTGATTTTCCGGTCTAGGTTTTGGCCCACAGGGCCTAGTTTACGTACAGATTTTTTCTTGTCCTGAATGGAAGACTCCTCCACCATACTTCTAAATTGCATTACGAACTGCTTCAATGCTCACGCCTTCCATTTTCGCCAACTGACCCAGCGAAGCGTTGGGAAAGGTGCACAATTTGTGCACGATCTGTTTGCGCTTTTCCGGGGAAATGCTTCTCATTTTCATGAAAAGTAAATGCACCGGCACTTGAGACTCACAGAGTTATGATTGAAATGTAAACAATGATACACAGTAATGATCAGCTGTTAAAACGTCATCTGTAAGCAACAGTGGAGCAACAAATTCGACTTTTTGGGACACCTTATAGTTGCAAGTGCTTTTGTCATTGCCAAATAAATCAATTCATTTGAAAAAAAAAAAAAAATAGTATTCAGCACAATAATTGTACGAGCCAACATCAGGGCGGCGCTTTGTGTACTTTATTGTTGATATACAAGATGAAGCAATAACTCTCATTCGTTCTGCAATATTTTTCAGCGTATGCTTGATTTTTTAAAGTTTTCTGTGTAAAAAGTGTCAATAAACATGAAAATATCTCTGAGAGTGCGTAATTTGATCGTGAAACACTGCCAAAAAGCCACTTCTTATCACAAAGTAGCAGAAAAGTTCAATGTTAGCTATCCGACAGTCGAAAATCTGGAAAAAAAATTCTTGCAGTTTGGAGAGGTCGAGGACGCAAGCGATTGGCAACGGCTGGATGCAATAAACTTGAGAGAAGCTCGTCAAAACCCACAAAGCTAATAAAAAAAATGTAATTTTCAATGTTTTTTCAACTAAAAGATTCAAAATTAAGGCCGAAAATAAAATTACATGAATTAAAAAATACATGATACTCTATTTTTACACGAATTGAAAACTTCTCATGTAATTTTTTTTTAGTGAATTTCGCTTCTTCTGTCCGAATTAAATTGGATCTATTTATAAACAATATCCCGTACACATTAAAACACGAACATAACGGTAAATTGCGTTCATGAAGGAGGCTCAGAGAACAGACATCCAGGCTCGAACTTTTTTTCCAATTTACTGTGTAAATTTTTAAAAGCAAACCTTTGAAAAAACAACGCCGTCAAGTCTCCAAAACTTACGGAAACGAGCTGTAATTTTAAAAGACACGAAGGGCACTCCAGCTTGGATGTCTAATCTCTGTGCTAACAGTTCGTTCAAGAAAGATTCAATTAAATCACTATCATATTATTAAATATCTTTACGACGACTTAATTTCTTAAGTGACAGCACCAAACACTGATTTCCTTGCTTTGTAAATAAAAATTTGTTGCCAAGGAAAATCAAAGTTTAACAATGTGAATATCGATATTTCCTTCCACGAATGTATCATCCGGATTATAAGTTTGCTTCGAAACAATTATGGCTGGCCCACAATAGATACGTTGCGGATGCGTTTGCGTGGATTTGACAGTTTTCCCATAGGTTTTCTGTCAAATTTACGTCAACGCATCCGCAACGTATCAATTGTGGGTCAGCCATCACATCCTAACTACAGTATTGAGATTGGGTTACGAATGACAGCAGAAGCAAGCAACAAAAGAATCGGGCGCCATGGTTATTGGTATCAGTGAACGAAACTATAATTTTACACGTTCATAAAAACTCTCATCTTAATGAGTTGAAAAAGTAGAGAGCTTCGCTTTATTTTCACAGCATAACCCTAATAAAAATTACCTTAAGTGAAAGATATCACAAATCTCCAACCATTTCTTTAATGATTTGGATGATACCACAAATATGTCGTTAAGAAAAATAACCATACGAAATTTATTAGGGAATGTAAACATTCGTTCTAGTACAAATTTAATTGAATGGGCAAGCGTTTTACAATGTTTTTCAAAGTTTCGCTAATGCTCATGATTTTAAACTGAAAATCATACTAATATAAAGTAATATACTGAGGTATTTTTCAAATTGAACCGGTTTACATCACGTGTAATTTTCATATTTTTTTTTTGCTGTGCAAGGTTGACAAGCCGGGCAGTGAAGGAAAACTTGTCTTTGAATATTAAGTTTACTTTGATAAGTATCATATCGGCGGAAAAGTTCCCTGAATGACAACCAGGCGGCGCAACAAATAAAAAATGAATGCCTCTTTTTTTAGAAATTAACAACCTTCAAAAGACAGCTGTCAAAATTTCACGGCATTCCAACAATTAGTTCAGAAGCTACAGTGGTGTTAGTCACGCTGCTTATGTGATTTTCAAGACAGTGGATAATAAAGAGTTTCGCGTGTTAATGAAACATTGTTTTTTATGAGAAAAAATAACATTGAAGCAAAACATGGCTTGATAAGTGTTATCCAAACTCTGAACCAGGAAAATCCACCATCATTGACTGGTATGCTGAGTTTAAACACGGACGTAAGGACGCCGATGATGCACAACGGTCTGGTCGGCCAAAAGAGGTGGTTACACCGGAAAACATTAAAAAAGTGCACAAATTCGTTTTGGAAAACTGTAAAGTGATGTTGCAGGAGATAGCTTACACTTTGAAGAACTCAAAGGAACGTGAGTTTTATTTTGAATGAAAAATTTGTCCATGAGAAAGCTGTTTTCTAAATAGGTGCCGCGTTTGCCCACAGTGGGCAAAAAAAACACCAACAAGTCCACAATTCCTAGTCCTGTTTGAAGCTGTTTTGGCGAAATAACAAGAACTTTTTGCGATGGTATGTAACGATGGACGAAACATGGATCCATTACTAAACTCTTGAGTCAAATCGGCAGGCAGCTGAGTGGACAGCAGCCGGAGAATCTCGCCCAAAGCGGCCAAAATCGCAACAATCAGTTGGAAAAGTCATGGCGTTCGTTTCGTGGGATACGCATGGAATTTTGTTCATCGACTACCTTAAAAAAGGCCAGACCATTAATAGCGATCGCTACATGGGCCAACTGGTTTGATTGAATAAATAAATAAAAACAAATTGTCAAAATATGCAGAAGAAAACTGTGCTTTTCCACCAAGACAACGCGGCGTTTCACAAGTCCAAGGCCACCATGGCTAAATTGCACGGATTACGTTTTGAGTTGCTTCCACACCCACCGTATTTGTCAGATTTGGTCCCCAGCGACTACTACCTGTTCGCAGACCTAAAAAAATGCTCGCTGGAAAGAGATATTGCTGGAGTCAAAGGGTAATCGACGAAACAAACGCCTATTTCGAGGCCAAAATAAATCGTTCTACAAGAAGGGAATACAAGTGTTAGTGAAACGCTAGAATAAGTGTATCATTGTTGAAGGAACTATGTTGATGAATAAAATCAAATTTTACAAAACAAAAATTGTTTTCATCGCTAGACTGGGAACTTTTCAGCCGATGCGTTAAAAGCAACAAAATCAATCGTCTGGCATTTGCCAGGAAACACGTCGACAAGCCGATTTTTTTTTCAAGTAATAAACTGGTTTTGTATTTTTTATTTTTTGTTCTTTGGTGTTTTGTCGGTTCTGTGTATTGTTTGTAGTTTGATTTCTTGTATTTATGATTTTTTATTGTAAAATATGAACGCATTTTCTATATTTTTACAATAAAAACGAAAAAATATTTATAATCATAAACCACATATACATAATTTTAAGATGTATCACAGATCCTTGGAAACTGAATGTAGCGGAATGCGTAGAAATCCACTAAATTCAAACAAACAAAACATACTAAACAAAGATCAAGGAAAATGTGGGTATTCAGTTGTTTAAAATTTTACCCACATCACATAAACAACACTCTACACGACAGCCGTCTCGAATGAACTAAAACGTTTACAGCAGACGTTAGTTTGAAGAGCCGTTAATTCGATAAAACCACATTACACGACACAACAACAATTAACTACCTACTGATCGAAGAAGAATTTCTAGATTTCAAGATAACAAAAACGCCGAACTGTCACCTGACAGTTATACAATAACAAGATGCCGGATGGGGATGTGTGGCAAACAGTTGCAGTACCACTAGGGGCTTTCTTAGGGTCTTAGGGGAATTTAAGCTTGGGACCGAGCTTGGGACCGGTGTGCTAGTACTTCCTGAGCCAAAAATATATTCGTTTTCTTCATGACCCGCTGGTGCAAGTTTCACTAGCAGATGTGCAATTATTGCCAAAGATGGAGCCGGACGATCAGCAGCCGCGCAAGAAAATTTTGCGAACGTACCTCGAAAATCCGGATCTTTCTCATCGTGCCATCAGCAGGAAGCTGGGAATGGAACATTCTACGGTGTCTCGTGTTTTAAATCGGTACCACGAACGTTTGACCATCGATTGGAAAGAAATAAGTGGCAAAAATATATCTCCGTATAGTGTTAAGGATCACAAGCCGGTAGTTCAAGCTTTCAAGAGGAATCCGAGATGTGGCGAGAGCAACTGAATCTAACAAAAACTTTCGTGCAAGATGTGAAAAAACGTGAAGGACTACACCCGTTAAAAAAAGTCAAAAGGCGCCTAATTGCGATTAACGGCAGAATACGGTAGGTAAAACACGTACAAGGAAGCTCTACACCCAGATGTTGACGAAACCACATTGCCTCGTTATGGATGATGAGACGTATGTAAAAGCAGACTTCCGGCAGCTTCCGGGGCTCCAGTTTTGCACTGCTTATTATAAATTCGATGTCTTTGAGGACGTTAGAAAGCAGAAGATGTCAAAGTTTGTCAAAAAATATATGATTTGGCGAGCAATTCGCTCTTGTGGAAAGCGCAGCACCCCATTCGTGACAACTGGAACGGTCAATGGGCAGGTGTACCTAAAGGAATGCATCCAAAAGCGTCCACTTCCTCTTCTGAGGTCACACCATAGTCCTACGATTTTTGGAGTGGTACAAGGCTAAGGAGGTCAATTTCGTGCCGAAACATCCCACGGGTTGAGCGCACCGGAACTGCGACCTATTGAAAAGTACTAGACCATCATGAAGCAGGCACTTCGGAAGCACCCTAAGGAAGTGAAATCGGAAAAAATGGATTGCCACGCAAAAAAAGTTGGTCCAAATGTTGTATTTGGAAAAGAAATTGAAATAGAATGGAATTGAAATTGAATAAAACAAACATGGGAAAATATTTATAACAAGTTTTATTTTACTCCCTGAAAGTTTGAACATGATTGGTTGAACGGGCGATTTTTTCCGAATATTTGTGTGTGTCACAATTTGATTCCGCACACCCTTTATTCTTAAAGCTAATATAGCGCTTCATTACTTGATAACTGTTAAATAGATGCGATCCCGCATTAATGATGTTGATTTTGGGTTGAATAAGTGAAATAAAATAACGCTTGTGGTTACTTTGGTATATATTTTATTTGGCTCAGGAAGTACCAACGCATCGGTCCCAAGCTTAATCGATCAACTCGCAATTAACCCTTAAAGCATAACTTACAACAAATAACCCCTCAAATAATCTGTCAAAATCACACAGTGAATCAAACCAAAAACAAAGATTCTACATCGAAATGTGAAAGAATGAGGAACTCTATATTATTTTATTCACTTATATTATTGCACTTATTGAACTTATTATTAGAGTGTTGTGTCAAATACAGTGGTGGTTTTTTTATCATTTTTATTTTTTCTTTAAATTATAGATCTAGTGTTAAAAAGCTAAATAACGTGAAAATTATTGTTAGTCGTCTTAGTATTGCCGCAGACAGACGTTCATGCTCAACTCGCCAACATGTGTAAAAACATGGCGTCCATCGTGTTTGTAAGTGGCAATAAGCAATCAGATGAAACGCCACTGAGCTTATAGAGCAAATCTGAAAACATTATTTTTTTATGGTTTTGAATCATTATACTTTCAGAAACTAACACGTGCGTTGCAAATTGCCGCAAAATGGGTCGAAAGTGTAAACATTATTTTTGTGGGGATCATCAAAGGTAGTCCAGGGAAACGAGGAAATGTTTCGCTTTACAGTTTTCCTAAAAACCAGACACTGTACAGAACAGTACAGAGCATTTTACTGTTGTTCAACATAATTATGCCAGTTTTACGCAATTATTAGATGCTCACTTTGGGTAGAGTCTTGCAATTCTCGAGAGGTTATTTGTCTGGTTTACTTTTGGAGTTCTTACTGTTATCACATGGTACCAAGCTTCATTTCATTATTTCACTTACATTAGAGCTTCTTTGAAGTAGATAGCTGGACATTTCAATGATCCCTTTTGACGATTGTGCGGACGATTTACGTCCGTTGTTCAAAATCTAGTTCAAAATCTGTATGTATAATTTAGCGCAATTGACTGATGCCAAAACTTAATTATAGACATTTTGCCTCTGAACTATATACAGAAATCTTAGTAACAGCATGAGTAACAGTTTAGTGTCCTTCCGCAGGAGAATCGATAAGAAACTAAACTGTAAGTGATTAATTCGATGATTTCGCCTACTTCGTTTGATATTAAAGATACAATTTATTCTTCATAGCTTTGATCAGCTGTCAATACATAACACTGATTGCAAGGGCTAATTTCAAGAGAATCCAACTCGCCACCAAGAAAGATAAATTCATATCTGGCGCCACGTACGCGAATCGATTGTTTGTTTTCTCACTGTTTTGTTTCCCTCTCACTTGCACTCATGTGATTACATAAGTGTGCTTGAATTAATCGCCAAAATTTTCGATTGTAGTATTGACAGATAAGTTGAAACCCAGAAACACCTTCCGACACACTGAACACAAACACAACGTGGAAGAGTGACTAACCCCTCGTTCTGAAATGCTCAGCTGTAGCATTTCTGGCCATAGCAGAATAAAAAGCCAGCCCTGGAAGCTGCTTGAAATCCTCCAGGACATAAGTTTCATCGTCCATAACAACCAATGAAAACTTCGTCAAATACTCGCAGTACAAACGTCGAGCCCGTGATTTTGCTGCCAAGTTCTGTTTGTCGTTGCGATTTGGAACTGTTTTTACTTTATACGACTTAAGTTTCAAACGTTGTTTTGATTTTTGGACAAAACCAGGTGACATCCCTATTTTACGAGCCACAGTTCGAATGGAGAGATTTGGGTTTTTCGTTAATATCTTTTTCACCTTTCGGTCCATGACAGGATCAGCGCGTCCAATGTTTTAGTCACTTCTCGGTTTCCTCTCCACCGTCAAACGTTCAGAAAATGATCTGAGCACATCGTGAACAGTGGATTTAGGTAAATCCAATGTTTTTGCAAGGTCCAGTATTGACAAGTCAGGATTTGCCGTACGCCCGTACAAAATTCGCTCGCGCACTTGTTTTTCTTTCGTCGCCATCTTGAATACTAAACATGAAATGTAAACATCAATCATAGTCTTTTTCATCATAGACTCTCAGCTATACCACAGTGAAATTTTTCATTCCTACGTGCAATATTTCAAAAGTTACAATGATTTGATGGTGTCCGGATTAATGTGGATACAGACCTTATGTATGAATGTAAGATAGCCACCATCCCTTCTAAGACCTTGTCATGTATGCAGCTCCACTTAATAGCAAGATCAAATAGAGTTACCGATTTGTATTCACAGTAACGCTGTATGAAGGGCCAAAAACGGTAGGGCGGACTCGTAAGCAGAGACACTTACGCGAAACCCGCGGGTACATGAGAATCTCCTTCCAACGATACGATCCAACAAATCGAATAACCCAATTCGCAATACTCATTAAGCTTTCTACGGGATGGCTTGCTACAAGAAGGGCGCGTCACTCTCACTGAAATTGTTGGAGTAGAATTCACAGCATTCACAATCGAATCGGTAGGATAAAGAAAATGATACTGTTTGTTCCCTCCTAGACGCCGGTTGTCATACCACTCCATTGTCCAATTCCAGCTTGAGTGATACCCTGATGCTCCCTCCCTTTCCAATATATATTTAATGTCATATAGTAATGTATAAAATATAATATATATATATATATATATATATATATATATATATATATATATATATATATATATATATATATATATATATATATATATATATATATATATATATATATATATATATATATAT
Organism: Aedes koreicus; assembly: GCA_024533555.2. NCBI lineage: Eukaryota > Metazoa > Arthropoda > Insecta > Diptera > Culicidae > Aedes > Aedes koreicus. The sequence continues at coordinate 5,247 of JAHHFK020002245.1, read as the reverse complement.
ATATATATATATATATATATATATATATATATGTATAAATAATATCAGAAAAACTGAAGACAGCTAATAATAAGGCGAAATAAATTTCAGATGAGTATGAATCTAAAACTGAATCTTAATAAAACTAAAATAAAAAATTAGAAATTGAATTTTTCTATAGCTCTAGTACACCCATAAATGATTCCTCATGTCTGTGAAATAGGAAATGAATGATTGTAAACTGTTAGGTTTTGAATTAATATATATTTCTGATGAAGAAGGAAAGTGCTGTTTTAAGTAGAATTTTCTCCGAATATGATCCTTTCTAAAAAAAAAACAATCAAAACCTTCCTATCTTTTCAAATACATAACGTAGGTTAGATGAGCTATAACTGACAAGGATGCATAAATGTGAAGCTGAAAATGACTTATAAAAAAGCATACAAAATGTAGTGAATGGATGTTATAATATAGAACGATAATAATTTCATTTGTATTTACGTGTCTACAGATTGTGGTCCTGCTGCAATTGTATACGGACCCGCACATCCCGCATGAACCTGAAAGCTTAGATAATGTATCATGGCCACCAGAAAAAAAAATTGATTTGAAATTATTTTACAAAACTTGGGATATCCATGGATGATCTGAAATTGTATAGTATATAAAGAATAATGAACCTAAAATTTCGATGTGCTGCTCTGCTAATAAATGTGATATAACCACAATGGAACTGACTCTTAGCTTCGGGTCTTGATCCCTACTGAGCCCTTGCGGCACGTCAAGCCGGCCAGTTCAGCGCAAGGGTCAATACATGAACAGTAAGATTCATGGTTGGCAATAGATTTTATTGTTATTGTCTATTATTTTATTGGTAATGAATAGTTATCCTTATCCGGGTACCCGAGTAACCAAAAAAGCCCGATATCTTTTCGGTGCACATGTTGGTTGATTATTTATTGTCGTGTACGACTAGGACGCAGCCAAATTAATGCCCCTACCGGGCTTGCCATATTAGCGCACGACTTCACTGCCGAGCCATATGATCGCAAAATGTCAAAACTCTAAATGTTGGGTCCGCACATTTGTGTTAGTGCCATGGACGTTCATTCATAAACATTGCTGTGGTCGATTCCTTTCTTCACTGTCCAGCATTCAGGTTGAATGCTCTTTATTTTAGATTGTTTTGTAGCGTTCGGTTGCACGGTCGTGAATTATATGCGTCTCTAAACAGTTGAATCGTTCCTCAAATCAAGAAGCTTCAATTAGATCTTTGTCGAAACAATTTCGTGGATCGTCACAGTGTTCATCAGCAGAAATGGCAGTGTATTTAATGCCGAAGACTCGCTTGTAAGTAATAATTATTGATTGTGAACAAAACTATCGGGAACATACTTTGTTACACTTGCATGTATGACGATGGTAAAAAAATGAACTGTAGCACGTTATAGGATTAACATAACATTCGTTCGCTTTGGCTACCACGAAGCTTGAACGTGTGCGCGAATATTATTCCTGGAGGTTGTATGTTGTCCAGTCACATGTTTCTGTGCCTGCTGTGTTAATTCCTGCCTTCACATGCTTCGACTGTCTGTATATTTAGAAGTTTTGTTTCCCTTTTCGAAGTTAAGAAAAGAACTTGCACTTGAGGAATTCTTCCAACAGGTAGGAGTTGGCAGCATAAATTATCCGCAATCGCTCCTATGTCGATTACACAATCAATGCATGCATCTTGAAATTTTAGCTGTGATGTGGAAGAGAAGACTGCTCAATCTTGAACCAAATTCCGTTTTCTTATAAAGTGTTTCGTTACATTTGGTTGGAGAAATGTGCCAACAAACCGATAACATTGATTCGGCCCGGTAGATTGTTGTAGATAAGATTAGCCAACGTGTAAGGTGCGTTCAGAGTGTTTACTTTTTTGCGGGCTAAAATTGGAAATTAGTAAATTAAGTGTGTTATAGATTTGAGAGATTTATTTTATATCGCTTAAGTTACTGTTTGGCGAAAGGTTAAATAAACCGGAGTAAAAGCAGGTTGCTTTAAATTATAATGAAAGTTACGATTTTATGCTTTTTGATATTAAATAGGTATTCGAAAGGTTTGGTAAACATATTCACGTGTGTAGTGTCCGTTGCCCTTCAACATAACTTAAAAGCGCATGGCATTACCGAAAAAATACAGTATAAGTAATGGAAACTTACGTTTTGTTTACTACTGAGTCAACCCTGATCAATTATTTCGTATCATCCTGTTTTTAGAGGTTACTATGGCGCTATATCGAATTTCGTCGTAACAAATTTCAAACTTGTTTACAAGCAGTTACAGATTTTTCCAGTGACACGCATTTATAACTATTTGTAAAGGTTACCATAGACCAAAGTACCTATTATGGCGATGCGCAGAGCATTCTTATCTTAATGGAAAAAACGAAATCGGTCATCATCAAATAGTTGTGACAGGTCAGATGGACACTTATCGGTGCTCGTCTATGTTTTGACTACTTAGAATGTAAAAGTTGTAAGCATATGATTAATCTCTAAACATATGCTTGAGAGTAAAGTAACCAGCTGCTTGTTGTTTGTAATCATCATACAAGATATATAGGGTAGATTTTTGATTATAGTTGTTTGAGTGAGGCTGTGTGCAACACAATTCATAGAATTACTAAACCAGACTCGGTGTAATGAACATAAACCTTAGACAGCTATCGAATATAGTTTGAATGGATCAACCGATTGTGGAGAAACGGTCGGAATATATTTCGGTGATGAACTCAGCATAGGACATAAGTGTAGTATATAGAATATTTGTAAAGAAAATGTTAAGATGCATTGTAAGATTTTAATAGTATTTAATTACCTCTCAATTAGGGTATACTCATTCGATTTGAGTATAATCAACTGAGCGTGAAATAAAAGTTGTAGTAAGCTATGCAAAAATCTGTGCTGATTTAGCTTATTCTTGTAACGATCTTTGACAGTAACGGACCAGCAACAGCAACAATGAATCGACATTATCGAGGCTGGCAACTTCGATCAGTTCACGACAATAAGATTCATAAAACACGTTCAAGAACCCCAAAAAAGTAGCAAGTATCTGACTTAGATCCATCGATCCACAGACACGTCAAAGAACACATCAGCTTGATAGCAACTGCAATACAGTGAATGATATTTCGAAAGTTGAAATGACTTTTGTCACTTGGTGAAGTGTGATAAGTCACTCGCAGTGATGTGACTCTTTACTTGATTTTGCCCAGAAGAGTCACGTCACTGCGACGAGACTTTTCTCACTCGAAACCCAATTCGAAACGAGTCGACCGTGTTCCAGAAACTCGACGGACGCACGCTGGGGTAGGACAGGCATAATCATTTAAAAAAGTTTAAAAAATCGTTCAATTCTCCCGTGAATATATGTAGCTCAATGAGCGGTAGAGAATGTCCTATATGAATGTTGCTTTATTTTTCATGTTGGCCTCGATTATTCGCAATTGTAATTTTTGGTTCACTGCGGATAATCGAGTCCATTTTTACATAGGAATCAAAACAATGTTTTCTCGGCTATTGGATATCTGAATGTGTTGAAATCTTGATTTAACCTTCCTTGGGTGTTAACATTTAGTGACGAGTAAGGTGTTCCGGAATTTCAAACTCACATGCGGAAAGTTTATATAACCATGTTTTGAAGTTTTTGCAGTCAAAATGCTTGTTGAAGCTCCAATTTTCAGTTTCTGGTGAGTAGTGATCTTTTTGGCCCGATTGGCACATTGGCATCCAGATACCCAGGTAACCAATAAGCGTCTTAACGGCAGCCTATCAAGCAATTAAGTCGCCTTAAATGCAACATAAATGCCGCTTTTGGCCCAATATACGGCTGCTTTACTGCAATGCTATGATAATTCTTCATTAATGCTATTTTGCATTTGAAATGCTTATTACAGGCTATTAAGTATTTAAATAGCATTTGAAATGCAACTTTACAACAGATAGCATTCAAGATGCTGATATAATGTTAATATAACGCTTGTAACATCTGAAATACAGATTCCGGGTTGATTTACTGCTTATGCTAATGCTTATTGGTTACCTGGGTAGTCTACTTCTAGCCTTGAAATGGACCAATAACCCTATTGGCCATTCCGGGACGATCTGGATGCACCTAAGACCAATGAACCTAAGAAAAAATCGGAAAGTTCATCTTTTGTTTTGATCTTTTTGATCAAAAAGTGGCAAATGGGAGGAAGAATTGTAAATTTGGCAAAAATATCGTAGGAAACAAATGTAGAGCTTAGAGGCCAATTTCTCTTTGAACCGTTGTAGTGGCTATATTTGTGTAGTTAACGCAAAAATGTAAATATGCTGTGAAAACTTGAAGCTTTCGCTACAACTTCATGCTTCATGTCGTCAGCATAGGAGGCGGAGCTAAATCAGTTGTGGATCACGTCAGCTTGCCAATCGCTATTGCTCAGCCGTATTCAAACCAAAAGATTTATTTTTTGTACATGACTAGTGCCTATGAGAAACTATTCATGGACAGAATTTGAAGTGATTTGGTTCTTGTACGGTTGAGTAATAGCGATTTATGACGGGAATTGGTCCCGCATCCTATACTGGTACAATCAGATAATTAAAAATCAGAAGTAAAATAAACAGTAACGGTCCAAGATGAGAACCTAAAGCTGATTATTGTAATACGTCCCAACGTGCTTATAAATGAGTAAAAATCATAAACATAGAAAGCTATATCAATTGGATCCGTTTTGCTGATTTTTAAGCTCACGAACTCTATTATTCGGTAATCGGCACGGTAATTAATGAGCAATGGCGTAGTATGGCCGGGTGAAGACCCGTAACGCTGGTAGATCACCTTTTCGTGGTGCGTTGCGAGGTATCAGATCTACCACCGAACCCTAGTCTGAATTAATTCAAACTAGGGAACATATTTGTTTTTTGTAGTCAAAGGAACATATATTACATTTTATGCCTTGTGAAAAGTGACAATACTCGGATTGCGCCACCGAGGATGAGCTTGGAATAAGGAAAACATGTGAATTCTCATTTTCTATTTAATGTACTATAGTTTGAATTAGTTATGACTAGGGTTCTGATGCATGGTCAGTATCGGTGTCATTGTTTGTTTTGTTTGCAATGAATCCGGTTTTGACTGATAAAGGGGCGCGCCTTTGAAGAGTGCTGTCACTCACAAAGGGTTTAAATAGCGGAAACTTTCAATAAAATTCGATTCATTGCCAACAAAACAAACAAA
>JAHHFK020002244.1:0-74796 GCA_024533555.2 Aedes koreicus | reverse complement strand
AAATGTATGTTCTGCAGCAACCAAAGCGTATGGTGTCCAGGAAAATGATAAGTCGGAGGAAGCCAATAACATTTCATCGATTGTAAAGGACACGTGCAGCTTTTTCAAAAGAATTTATATAAAGCATAAACGAAACGGAAAACAAGTTTTCAAATATAACGAAAAATATTTCAATAAACCATTTCCACTTCCCAATCAAATTTTGAAAACATTCCCACGACATCCAATGATCAGGATGTTGAGATAATTGCATCATCCTCAAACATGGTTCCTCGAGGTAAAAAACACTATTCTATTGTTGACAAAATGTATAAAAGGTTTTTTTTAACCATAGGTCGCCCAAAGAAGCGTTTGAATGACCTGAGCTTTGAAAGAAGACGTAAAATTTCTTGCCGCCAAGCCGCAGAAGTAAGCAATTCTGAGCTTATCCTTCTGCAGTCCGTCTGCAATGCAGCAAAGAAAAATAGAAACTCATGCCTCTATAAGATAATCAAAAAAATTATAGCCAACCCCGATAACCTTGAAAACATTCTGCAACGCATAGAAACGGACATCCCAAAACTATTTTCTCGCCAAGTGAAGCTTTGAGTTTGTCCTCTTCTTTTCCGCAAATCTCCGATCCCACCATTTCTCACCGTTCTACTAGCTCCATCAAACCCCCGCCAAATATTTTCCTTTTAGTTTTTTTATAGCCGTCATGATATTTTCTTACGGAATGGATGGGACAACGGGACAATCCGTGTATAACCAAGCCGATGAAAATGGAGTCATGGTAGACGATCATTCCTTGTTTACAGTAACAATGACTCCTCTACAAATGAAAAGCAAAACCGGAAAAATTTTGTGGGAAAACGAAGCACCACAATCAGTGCGATCGGTAAGACCACTTATGTTGGAATATGCGAAGGAACAAGCAGATTATGTATTGAAAATCGACAACGATTTGAAAGAACAAATTCAAAATTTGAACGTTTTTGAGTTTTTGGCTGACGGTAAAATCCTTAAGGTCCATTGTATTTTTTACCAAACCTTGATCGATGGAAAGATACTCAATATTTTAACAGATACAAAATCGTCACAATCATGTCCTATTTGTCATGCTAAACCAAGCCAGTTTAATAAAACAAATAGAAACGATTTTCCAACACCAGACGAGGCACTCCGCTTTGGTTGTCAGCCCCTACATGCAACAATTAATATTTTCAATTGCTTGTTGCATATTTCGTATAGATTGGGAGTTCGTGTGTGGCAAATAAGGAAACCTGCTGAAAAACTTTATTTTAAACAGAGAAAAGCAGAAATTCAAGAGGCACTACTCCGTGAGTTCAAGGCACACGTCGATATTCCCAAACAGGGGGGAGCTGGATCGACAACAACAGGAGCATTATGCCATAAACTGCTATCGGAGCCACAAAAACTTGCGTTGGTACTCGGCGTCAACGAAAAATTAGTTAAATACCTTTCTGCAATTTTACTAATCATTAACAGCTTAGACATGGTGAACCTGGAGGATTTCGACCAACTGTGCAATGAAACATATAAGATGTATGTTAAACTATACCATTGGTATCCTATGCCAGCTACTCTTCATAAAGTACTTGTGCACTCCACCCGCATCATGGCAACTCTTCCCCTTTCATCTGGATTTATGGGAGAACAAGGCTCTGAAGCCAAAAACAAATATTATCGAAATGATCGTCTTTTTCACGCCAGGAAAATCTCTAGAGCTGCTAATATTGCGGATGTATTTTACCGGGCAATGGATTCTTCAGATCCCATTCTAGCAGCAAAGAAGAGGAAAAACAGTTCGAAAAAAGATCTCGAATGCTGCCTACAAGATTTGGAGTTCGCTTGGTCTGAAGTACGTATGGAATATGAAGATGACGTTTACGATTAGGTACATAAAATAGAAAGTTTTTTAATGTTTAATTGTAAATATACAAACAGACATAACACTCGTACTTTCTTCATGCATCACACATTAAACGGTCAATTCAAATGTTTCTTTATTGGTAGTATTTCCACTGTCAGGAAAATCTCAGGTTGTTACGCTTTTTGATGATATTAAGTAATTATTGATGCTGCTGATCGAAAGTTTTGTAGAAAATAAATGCAAAACTTCCAATTCTAAAACGGTTTCTCTATGAAGGGGGACAAGAGGGGACAGAAAATTTTGCAAATATTTTGTAGATAAAAGCTTATACTTTTAGTGTACGTGCTTTGTTTTTGCTAATATTTGCAAATAAGGGAGTGAGATGTCATGAAAAAATGTATTTTTTTAACACTTTAACCTCTATAACTTGTCTTAGGTAATAGCTAGCAAGGATTTTGTACCATTAAAATATGCGTATTTTTATATTCTAAAATTCATTGGAACAAAGATTTCAAATATAAATTCAAATAAAAAAGTTAGAGCAAAAAAACAGTTTTTTCAAGACCCACCTTAAGGAAAGTTAGAAAAACTGTTATAAAACGATACGTAGATGAGATAAAAAGTAAATTTCTTCAGCAAAGTTTCTTCAAATTAAATATTCTTGAATTTTGTAGGAGATTATTCTCCGCTAAACCACAACAATAAAAAGTTAGAATTTTTATTATGAGCAAAAACGGACCACCCTTGTCACCATCCAAACCAAAAGATAGATATCATTTTTTAGATCAAACCTTCCGAAGACATCGTGTGTCTAAAGTTAATGGTTTCCGAGTTATCGATTTTTGTCGCGAAATTTGTCCATTCGTACCATAGTGCCAGGTGAACAGAAATACAGAAATCGAATGAAAATCCAATTAAACTTTTCGTCTTCCAAATTGCCATTGGTTTTTCACTTCAACATGCCGATTCAAAGATACCATAAACTATTTGAATACATCCTCAAGAGTATGTTACTGCAACAACAATAAAAAAATTAATGTTTACTAAATGTTTACTTACTCCAATTCATTCAAGCTTAATGGGTTATTATGATCTCAAAGCTGTCGCCTTGAAATTTTAAGGTTGCTTGCTTCCTCCTCCTCATCATCATCACTATCTGTATCGAAAAGCATCACCTGCTGTGCGCTAAAAGAATCACACCATTTTTTCCCGTATAAAGCAAAACACATTCATTTGATACTTACTTAAAAGAATAACTTTATTTTTCACTGATAAAAAAAACGATTTTGATTGCTGGCGCTAAATTAATTTGTTTATGTCTTGTTTGACAGCAGGTGCTCGAAAATCTACTACGATTAGTCGAAATCTACTACTACAAAGAAAGATAATTTATCGACCGGTCGAAATGCATACATAATGCCGAAACATTTTCGAGTCGACTTTCAAAACAATCGTTTCGAGAAGCTCGATTCGAAATGCGCAATGTGGCCCCAGTTTTTTGTGATGCTTTTTCTTCGTTCTTCTCACACGTTTGGGCAGATTGCAGTCAACCAAACCCAACACTGACTGCCAGCACTCTTTATGCTCTTCTACGCATCTATACACAATACACTCAGCTGTTGTGTGATGGACAGATTATCTAGGGAATTTTGCAATGGTCTTTGCAAGATTTCCGCACGTGGACCTCTAAAGGAGATCACCGCATCGTCTGCAAGTTGTCTTAGCGTGCATCTATTTTCCAAGCATTTATCAATATCTTGAACATAAAAATTATAAAGCAAGGGACTTAAACATGTAGCTAATTCTGGAAGTTGTCAGTTGACCTAGATTAAAGGTCAATTGTTTTTCTGGCAGTAAATTATACAAAAAGTTATTTAAAATTCCTGGTAACCCACTACTGTGCAGACTATCTGCCAGTATATCTATGGAAACTGAATCAAATGCGCCCTTAATATCCAGAAATACTGAAGCCAATTGCTCCTTGTGTGCAAAGGCCAGTTGTATATCAGATGAAAGCAACGCTAAACAATCGTTTGTTCCTTTGCTCTTTCGGAAACCAAGTTGCGTATTTGATAGTAGGTTGTTTGATTCAACCCAACGGTAAAGTCTTGATAGGATCATTTTTTCTAACAATTTCCTTCAACATGATAGCATAGAGATCGGACGGTAAGAATTGTAATCAGACGCTGGTTTCTCAGGCTTTTGAATAGCTATTACTTTAACCTGCCTCCATGCGGGTGGAACTATATTTAATTCCATGAGAGTGTTATACAGGTTAAGTAATCGTCTTTTAGCGATATCGGGGAGATTTTTTAGAAAGTTGAATTTAATCATATCGCTTCCCGGAGCAGAGTTATTCGATGAAAGAAGTGCCATTGAAAATTCCAACATTGTGAATGGTTCGTCCAGAGAACCGTTATTTCGGGTAGTATCCCGTAAATTCGGTTGTGTTGGGACAGAGTCTGGACATACCTTTTTAGCGAAGTCGAATATCCACTGCATCCCAAGTAGCACACAAAACATCTTTAATATTCAACACTTAGTTTTCATGTTTCATTTTAGTAATTCTGCAGTAACAAAAAGCATATTTGATTACAGCAGAGTATATTTCACGTACACGATATACTAGATATTTCATTGATGTTGCTCAAATGGTTTGCCAAGACCGTTCAAAACAAACATTGGAGTGAGTTGAGACCTGTTTGTCTTTGTAAACTTGCAGCTAAGTACATTTAATCATGACGTTGCATACTTAATATTCTCCAGTGTATGTGATGTTTATTATGAAAAATTTTGACCTTCAGTGCAACACAACAAATTTGTTACACTCTTGTTCCAATGAAGCGCTCTGATACTTAAGGTTTTCAGAATGCGTTTTTTGAGCCACATGTGCAACACAATGAGAACGCAGCAAAAAGTCAATAAAAAAATGTTACGTGCTTGCAACGTTCATTTGGACATTATCACAACAGTGATGACGGATGAAATATATCCAAATGAAATGCACACTACCGATCACATGTGTTTTGATATGAATTTAAGAATAATCATTAAGAGTTGATTTCTAGAGGTTGATGTTATTGTATTGGCCTAACAAAGAAATTTGAAGTGCTCATTTACAACTTCTATACGCTAAGATTTTTATGGTAGTGGTTATTACTATTTAACTATTAAACATGGATCACTTAAAGAGTGAGAGCAGAATATTTTCATGTTTGGCTGTACCAGCTAATTACTATAAATAAAAAAGCTACCTAGGTTAAGCTGAAATAAATTATCTTCCCAAACAAAAAAAAAAAAAAACAATTGTGAGTTGTCCCAAACAAAAAAAAAAACAGTTGTCCCAAACAAAAAAAAAAGCTGTTGTGTTTTTTAATTTATTCTGTCAACTGTTTACATTGAACTAAAAGCAATGATTTTACAAGAAACCCGTAGACCGAATTTTAAGGACAAAATTTTTGCTATGTTCTCAACTATACCTAATGTATTCATCACATAGTAAAATTTTGAAATTGCTTAAATTTTCAATATATCAGTATTGTATATTTTTCAAATGGATTATTTAAATCAAAACCCAAGCAACAATATCTGTATAAAAACGATTCTAATGTAACATCTGTAGAATAATCGATTGATCATATGCGAAAATAATCATATTAAAGTTGTTCAAAAGTTGTTCAATATTAATTTGTTATTGAAACTTTGTGTTGAGTTAAGCGAATATAGCTTCAAATGAAATACTTAAAGTACCTAACAATAAAAATAATCTTATCAAGGCCAACTTTATCAAGATTGGTTTCAACGACCAACTTAAATTTTGAGACGAAGTTTTCATCTTTTAAAAGTTATTTATTTAACTATCGTGTCTTATTATTAAGCTTCTCTAAGCAATCATTCGATGGATTTTTTCTGGCTAGTAGTTTTTCGTCATAAACAATGCAATTAAATAATTGCACTTAATTTCATACTAAGTTCTAGACAAAAACATGTTAAAAACGGTTGGATATTTTCCACCTATGCTAAGATAACTTTACTTTGAAACATTTGTGCCAAAAGTTATTGAAGTAAAACATTTTATTGTATTTTATAATACAATTGGAATTTTTTGTTATGACTTAAACCAAAATTACGGGGGCTGCAAAATGGTGAGTAGACAACTGGGGTGGAGCGTGCGTGCGTTCCCGCAACATAGCTATGGTCCTCACAAGTTCCTACCTCATGCTTCCACGGGTCAGGAGATGACAAAGACCGCCAGCTAAGGGTTGCGTACTTAGCTGGTAGTGCAGCCTGGGCACTGTTGTCCTTCTGACTTCAGCTAGATTGAGGAGGTGCGTGCTGAGCGTCTGTCCACCAAGGAGGTGCGGCTCAAACAGCGTCTGTCCTGGCATCCAGCGGTTGAGTAAGAAACGCTGTATCGCGTCAACTATACATTAGGTGGCAGCCGCACCAAAGCGATGTTGGCAGCGTGCCTTCGGTAAAGTAGCATGCTAAAATCTTACCCTACCACGAAAAATGGAAGTATTCTTTATACCGTATATAATTCCAGATAATCGATGGCATTCTCAAGTATTGTATAATAATTTTGAATTGTTTTCTTCACCCGTGGCTATGATAATGCAAGTCCGTTTACAATTACAGCAGGATCAGCAGACATGCAGGCATTACAAATATGATTGTTATTATCATTTTATATTATAACATCCCTTCACAATATTTTTTTATGCTATTTTCAGCTTCGCATTTGCATCGTTGTAAGTTTTTGCCCATCTAACTCACGTTATGTATTTGAAAAGATGGGATGGTTTTTATATTTTTTAGAGAGAGGATTATGTACGACAAATTCTACAAACAAAATTCTTCGTCCAAAATAATAATATTTTCAAAAACTAACATTGTTTATGATCCTACATTTTCTATTTTACAGACAAAAGGAATCATTTATGGTCCCAGAAGGAAAAAAGAGTTATCGAGGAATTTCCTGTCGTTTAGTTAAAAAAAAAATCTCGTTTTGGATTTATTGAGTTTCCGTTTTTGGGCAGTAATAATACTCATATGAAATTTACCTCGCATTATTGTTTGCTTAAATTTTCTTTGCTGTTTTGCTAGGCTGCCAGGTGATCAACTTTATTTCATTATATCGCGTTGTAATTTCCGCTATTTTTGAGTTTCAATCATCTAAGATCGCAGCGGAAGAAGCAAATAGCGGCATTTAATTGTTTTATGTACATTATGTAGTATTTCTTTACAACATCGTATTATTTCCATCCAACAATAAATTGAATTAATAAATGTTAGTCTTGTAAAAATTCAATAGATTTAACAAACTTTTTCAGGATACCTCAAATCAAGGTTTTGGTGAATTGCTGCTATCGCTGAAAACGAACGAAAACGTGCTTAAGCGCGGAACCACAGAACTCTACACTTTAACATTTTACAACATTTCTTGCATTTCAGGATCAACCGAATGAAGATCATATATTATAGATACGAATGCTTGTAGTATTTTTCATTTACATAAATATATACACTATTATATAAATATTTCATGGAAATGGGAGGGACCATCAGGGCACCCGATTGAAGCACTCTGGATGGGGAGAGTGGGAATGCCAACTCTCCATTGCTAACAGTTTGTGAATAGAGGGCGGGCTCTTCTCCCCGCCCATTGGGGCATCCTCATGTTAGATAGCTCGCTCTTTTGACCAATTGTTCAATCTTGTTGTTGGAAGGAGATTCTTTATATCCCTGTGGATACGTATAAGTGATGTTGCATATCGATCCACCCAACTCCTTTTTGGCCCTTCATACAATGGCATGATTGGGATAATCAGTGGTTATTAAAGCTTGATCAAGTCTTACAGAGAGGAGAGCCCATTGCTGTCGGACTTAGTTTCCGTGCTACAATGGGTGGTAGTACATATCATACATCATCATGACTTAAACCAAAATTACGGATAATCAAATTGCGAGCAATCCAGACTTCGAATATATGGAAGGTTAGTAATACTAGGATTTTATTTGATTATTCCGTATGAACCTCTAAACAAAATCCACACTAGATTGTTCTTCAGTTTTTTCAAGTAAAAAACATGGTGTAGCTTCTGAATTATTCTTATTCTTTGTTCCAATGGATTGTACACTTTTGTTGAAGGCGTATGGGACATTGTTGTTTTACTTGTTATGCCAGTTAAACATCCTCTTTTCAGTACGTTTTGTTTATCCTTTGAACAAAAAGGCAGCTATCATTTTAATTCAATATTAAATTTATTAATATTTTACTATGTGGAATTCATTAGATTTTAATTCTAAGTCAATCAGGTATAGGCAACCAAAAAAAAAAAAACACTGTCAGACTACTACTGTCTCTATTGTCCAGATATATATATATATATATATATATATATATATATATATATATATATATATATATATATATATATATATATATATATATATATATATATATATATATATATATATATATATATATATATATATATATATATATATATATATATATATATATATATATATATATATATATATATATATATATATATATATATATATATATATATATATATATATATATATATATATATATATATATATATATATATATATATATATATATATATATATATATATATATATATATATATATATATATATATATATATATATATATATATATATATATATATATATATATATATATATATATATATATATATATATATATATATATATATATATATATATATATATATATATATATATATATATATATATATATATATATATATATATATATATATATATATATATATATATATATATATATATATATATATATATATATATATATATATATATATATATATATATATATATATATATATATATATATATATATATATATATATATATATATATATATATATATAATTTAAAGATTTCTGCATAGGTAACTATCATCGAAGCACTTAACGTGTTAAGAATGGGTGCATAATTATTTTAGCCGGTAGTATATTTGGTTTGTTCGTAGAAGCCATGTGCCAAAATCTTGAAATACAAAAGGCGATTTTAAAATATCACTCATTCCGCCACAGTTTGATCCTAACATGAACCTATGATGATTTATTATTGTTAAAATTAATCAGAATTCTGATTCTTTCAAATGTAAACAAAATTTTAGACAAATTTTTCTTTTCAACTTCTAAAGCAATGCTATTTTCTCGAGGATTTATTCAAGGGCGTTTATATTTTTCGTAGTAGAACAGAATATTGGTCCATGAATCTGAAAGCGTTTAAAAAATAAACTTATTCCAACACGATTTTTAGATCATTTTAGTTCTCTGTATTTTGATCACGAATGTTTGGTTGATAACGATATCTATTTAAAAAAAAATTCTTTTACAAGTCGGTATCATTTCACTTTTTTGCAACGCGATTTAAAATATTTGAACGTTTTACAAAATGCTATTGCAACTCTGTAGAAACAATGCCAAGTTGCAAACAGGTTCCACCCTTGCGCTTTTTCCGTTCCTGTTGTGTATGATGCTGAGGTACATTGCCAAACAAAACTATCCCTAATTTGTTTCAAGAGAGATTTTTATGCTCTATTGAAACAAGTTGTGCTACTTGGGATGGAGTATTCTTCACTCTCATTGGAGGATGTGCGGTTTCACATGTAACGAGCCTTTCTCCAAAGCGTTGTCATCGAGGTTTCTCTAGATAGTCCCTCTACAAACGAACGACAGTAATTGCGTTTCTTTGCTTTGAGTAAGTTTTTAAGCTTTTTTTCAAGCTTGAGGTACTTATCAAAAAGCTCACATGTTTCATGTCTACGATAATCTTTAAACGCATCGGATTTCTCAAGATGCAACTTAGTGCATTCGTCATCCCACCCAGGGGTGGCGGGTCTTCTTTTGAGGGATGAACTTGGAACACGTCGTTTCTGAGCTTCTAATGCACTTTTGTACATCAGTTCGGAAAGGAAACGATACTATTCTAATGGTGGAAGAGGATCAGTAGAATCAATGCCAAGGATTACCGCCGATGCAAAGTGTTGCCAGTCGATATGCCTCGTGAGGTCATAAGGAACATGGATTGACTGGTCTGTTTTTTGAAAACTATTTGTGATTGAGATAATTATTGGTAAGTGATCACTACCATGGGGACCATTGATTACCTTCCACAGACAATCTAATGATAGTGAATTAGAGCAAAATGATATGTCAAGTCGACTCTCCCTGGCAGGAGGTTTTGCTATTTGTGTCGCTTCCCCAGTGTTCAAGATGGTCAAGTTGAAATCGTCGCATAAGTCATAGAAAATACCCGCTCTGTTGTCATCGTATTGTTCGCCCCAAGCAGTACCGTGGGAGTTCAGATCATCCAGAATAAGAACTGGAGATGGAAGTAATGTAATTGAACTCCAAAGTTGACGGCGGTTTATTGATGCCCTCGGAGGGACATAGACGGAAGCTATGCAAAGATCTTTATTCTTTACACTTATTTGGCATGCGACGATTTCAATGCCTGAGATTATTGGGCGTGAGATCTTATAGAAGGGGTAGCACTTTTTGATCCCCAAAAGTACGCCACCATATGAATCATCTCGATCCAGGCGAACAATGTTAAAATCGTGGAAGTTTAATTCATCTTCGGAAGAAAGCCATGTTTCACAGAGAGCAAATATATCACAATCAGAATTGTGAATCAAATACTTGAACGAGTCTAATTTAGGTATTAGACTGCGACAGTTCCATTGTAATACGGTGATCATATCTTGATCCTCACTCGACGAATTATTCATCGAAAGATATGAATTCACCAACAAGGGGCCATGATACAGTCAATTGCTTGAAGTAGTTTTCAACTATAGCATCAAGCAGGTCAATAAGTCCTCGGAGCGGTGAAGTATCCGAAAGGCCAAGAGCATTTAAAATGTTATCCACAATGTCCCTTACATTAATCTTACCTCGCTTGGACGGGATATTCTTAGAATTGCGAGAAGACGTAGTTTTTGGTTTTGTCAACCTCTTACGGTTACTGTTATTAGGCAGTGGCGGGTTGGTATAGCTAAAGCTAGGAACGGATGCATCAGCTATTACCGGTTTATTCGGTTTTTTTAATTGAACCCCGCTCCCTCCAATTTTTTGCAAGCTTTTGAGAGTAGATTTTATTTCTTTCCGGCGCACACCCGGAGAACTAGTAGGCTTTCTTTTACCGGGGGCGTGTACCTCCGGAAATTCACTCTCATCGGCTACGTCAGAATCCAGTTCATCGGAAGACAAAATCAAAAAAGGATTTTCATTTTGAGCGGCTGATACAGACGATGCAGACGCTCCGTTTTGCGACTTTAACATTTCTGAATACGTCTGCTTGGAGCGTTCTTGTATGGAACGTCTCACATTACCAGTGCGCTTCTTGTACACGGGGCAGTTCTGCAAATCGTGGAGAGGCTTTTTGCCACAGTAAGCACACTTTGTTGCTTCCTGTTGGCAAGCATCCTCTAGATGCCTTTGGCCGTATTTGCCACAACGGGGCTTGTTGTCGCAAAAAGTAGCCGTATGATCCAACTGGGAAAAAAACTTTATCAATTTCAACAAATTTTGGGAGAATTAATCCGACGAAGGTCACTTGTAGCGATTCCGACGGTGAATACGTCTTTTTTCCATCTACCATTGATCTTGCATGCAATTGTTTGCATTCCAGAATCTCAATGGTAGACGAAGCAGAATCTGGAAGTCGCCCCTTACCTTCCATAACGTCTTCACACGTCAGGCTTGCTGCAGAAACCACACCGTCTATCTCCACATCTCGAGATGGGATGTAGACGTAGTACTCAACATTATAACCTTCGTCACTAGCAATTTCATTTGCAATTTTATACGTAGGTGCAGTGACACGTAGTTTGTTTCGGTTGACCTAATGAAATTCGGTCCCCGGATAACGACGCGTCAAATTTCTTTTTATGCCCAAAAAGTCTAGGGCTTTCAGTTTCTGCCGAAAGTAGGCAACCCAAGGAAAGGCAGAAGACGGCTGATAACAGCGCGCCCTAAAAACATCTTTGGGAGGCAAGTCGCCCCCCTTAGAATCATCCATGAAAAGACAAATTCAGGGACAAAAAAAAACAAAAATTAAATAAAACAAAATAAAAATCAGATGGTTTTTTTTGAACCACCCTATGCAGAACGATTTTTTTTGAACCACCCTATGCAGAACGATTCACTATATGGGAGAGAGATACACAAAAAACACTAACAGATGAGGAAACAATAAAGGAGACTGTGCTACTTGCCCTTACGCTGCGCCTTTGCCGGTATGGCACCTTCTGCTGTTGTTCGTAAACAAAGCACCGCTTGCTGACCGGCAGTGGATGGAGCGATGACCTTCCCTGCTGCGATGATGCTTATGGGGTTTCACATTTTCCCTCGGGTGTTTACGGTGGTACTGGCTGGACGGATCATCCGTCGGACTCGGACGGGAATGTCTGCATCCCTAAAGGAACGCTCGGCTGGATATCGGCGGTTCAAACAGTGCACTAATTTTATTCACCGCGTGGTTGATAGCGGGTGGAAAAAAACACAAGAGGTAGTGCGGAGTGCGAAAAAAAACTAAACCGAAGCTCTTCAGCGTTCGATGCAGAATGAATTCTTTGCCAAGGGCAATACGTAAACAACGATATTGAATGCGTTTCAATTTGATGAGGTGGCTGTTTCTTGCCGAGAGGAAACAAAAGGAGCCATATTCGAGAACTGAAAGAATAGCTTTTTTTGTAGAGTTTAATGAGGTCTTCCGGGTGAGCACCCCACCATGTCCCGGAAATTGATCTTTATAAAATTGATCCTTTGTTGACATTTCTGTTTCAAATACGCAATGTGAGTACTCCAAGTGCATTTCGAATCAAACATGACTCCAAGGTATTTGAAGGTCAAAGATTGTGTAATGTCTCTTCCCAACAGCTTGAGACGCAGTTGGGCAGGGAACCGCTTTCTAGTAAACACTACCAATTCGGTTTTATGCGGTGAAAACTCGATCCCCAAATTTCTGGCCCAGATGGACAGATTATCTAGGAATTTTGCAATGGTCTTTGCAAGATTTCCGCACGTGGACCTCTTAAGGAGATCACAGCATCGACTGCAAGTTGTCTTAGCGTGCATCTTTTTTCCCTTCACTCTCATTGGAGGATGTGCGGTTTCACATGTAACGAGCCTTTCTCCAAAGCGTTGTCATCGAGGTTTCTCTAGATAGTCCCTCTACAAACGAACGACAGTAATTGCGTTTCTTTGCTTTGAGTAAGTTTTTAAGCTTTTTTTCAAGCTTGAGGTACTTATCAAAAAGCTCACATGTTTCATGTCTACGATAATCTTTAAACGCATCGGATTTCTCAAGATACAACTTAGTGCATTCGTCATCCCACCCAGGGGTGGCGGGTCTTCTTTTGAGGGATGAACTTGGAACACGTCGTTTCTGAGCTTCTAATGCACTTTTGTACATCAGTTCGGAAAGGAAACGATACTATTCTAATGGTGGAAGAGGATCAGTAGAATCAATGCCAAGGATTACCGCCGATGCAAAGTGTTGCCAGTCGATATGCCTCGTGAGGTCATAAGGAACATGGATTGACTGGTCTGTTTTTTGAAAACTATTTGTGATTGAGATAATTATTGGTAAGTGATCACTACCATGGGGACCATTGATTACCTTCCACAGACAATCTAATGATAGTGAATTAGAGCAAAATGATATGTCAAGTCGACTCTCCCTGGCAGGAGGTTTTGCTATTTGTGTCGCTTCCCCAGTGTTCAAGATGGTCAAGTTGAAATCGTCGCATAAGTCATAGAAAATACCCGCTCTGTTGTCATCGTATTGTTCGCCCCAAGCAGTACCGTGGGAGTTCAGATCATCCAGAATAAGAACTGGAGATGGAAGTAATGTAATTGAACTCCAAAGTTGACGGCGGTTTATTGATGCCCTCGGAGGGACATAGACGGAAGCTATGCAAAGATCTTTATTCTTTACACTTATTTGGCATGCGACGATTTCAATGCCTGAGATTATTGGGCGTGAGATCTTATAGAAGGGGTAGCACTTTTTGATCCCCAAAAGTACGCCACCATATGAATCATCTCGATCCAGGCGAACAATGTTAAAATCGTGGAAGTTTAATTCATCTTCGGAAGAAAGCCATGTTTCACAGAGAGCAAATATATCACAATCAGAATTGTGAATCAAATACTTGAACGAGTCTAATTTAGGTATTAGACTGCGACAGTTCCATTGTAATACGGTGATCATATCTTGATCCTCACTCGACGAATTATTCATCGAAAGATATGAATTCACCAACAAGGGGCCATGATACAGTCAATTGCTTGAAGTAGTTTTCAACTATAGCATCAAGCAGGTCAATAAGTCCTCGGAGCGGTGAAGTATCCGAAAGGCCAAGAGCATTTAAAATGTTATCCACAATGTCCCTTACATTAATCTTACCTCGCTTGGACGGGATATTCTTAGAATTGCGAGAAGACGTAGTTTTTGGTTTTGTCAACCTCTTACGGTTACTGTTATTAGGCAGTGGCGGGTTGGTATAGCTAAAGCTAGGAACGGATGCATCAGCTATTACCGGTTTATTCGGTTTTTTTAATTGACCCCCGCTCCCTCCAATTTTTTGCAAGCTTTTGAGAGTAGATTTTATTTCTTTCCGGCGCACACCCGGAGAACTAGTAGGCTTTCTTTTACCGGGGGCGTGTACCTCCGGAAATTCACTCTCATCGGCTACGTCAGAATCCAGTTCATCGGAAGACAAAATCAAAAAAGGATTTTCATTTTGAGCGGCTGATACAGACGATGCAGACGCTCCGTTTTGCGACTTTAACATTTCTGAATACGTCTGCTTGGAGCGTTCTTGTATGGAACGTCTCACATTACCAGTGCGCTTCTTGTACACGGGGCAGTTCTGCAAATCGTGGAGAGGCTTTTTGCCACAGTAAGCACCCTTTGTTGCTTCCTGTTGGCAAGCATCCTCTAGATGCCTTTGGCCGTATTTGCCACAACGGGGCTTGTTGTCGCAAAAAGTAGCCGTATGATCCAACTGGGAAAAAAACTTTATCAATTTCAACAAATTTTGGGAGAATTAATCCGACGAAGGTCACTTGTAGCGATTCCGACGGTGAATACGTCTTTTTTCCATCTACCATTGATCTTGCATGCAATTGTTTGCATTCCAGAATCTCAATGGTAGACGAAGCAGAATCTGGAAGTCGCCCCTTACCTTCCATAACGTCTTCACACGTCAGGCTTGCTGCAGAAACCACACCGTCTATCTCCACATCTCGAGATGGGATGTAGACGTAGTACTCAACATTATAACCTTCGTCACTAGCAATTTCATTTGCAATTTTATACGTAGGTGCAGTGACACGTAGTTTGTTTCGGTTGACCTAATGAAATTCGGTCCCCGGATAACGACGCGTCAAATTTCTTTTTATGCCCAAAAAGTCTAGGGCTTTCAGTTTCTGCCGAAAGTAGGCAACCCAAGGAAAGGCAGAAGACGGCTGATAACAGCGCGCCCAAAAAACATCTTTGGGAGGCAAGTCGCCCCCCTTAGAATCATCCATGAAAAGACAAATTCAGGGACAAAAAAAAACAAAAATTAAATAAAACAAAATAAAAATCAGATGGTTTTTTTGAACCACCCTATGCAGAACGATTTTTTTTGAACCACCCTATGCAGAACGATTCACTATATGGGAGAGAGATACACAAAAAACACTAACAGATGAGGAAACAATAAAGGAGACTGTGCTACTTGCCCTTACGCTGCGCCTTTGCCGGTATGGCACCTTCTGCTGTTGTTCGTAAACAAAGCACCGCTTGCTGACCGGCAGTGGATGGAGCGATGACCTTCCCTGCTGCGATGATGCTTATGGGGTTTCACATTTTCCCTCGGGTGTTTACGGTGGTACTGGCTGGACGGATCATCCGTCGGACTCGGACGGGAATGTCTGCATCCCTAAAGGAACGCTCGGCTGGATATCGGCGGTTCAAACAGTGCACTAATTTTATTCACCGCGTGGTTGATAGCGGGTGGAAAAAAACACAAGAGGTAGTGCGGAGTGCGAAAAAAAACTAAACCGAAGCTCTTCAGCGTTCGATGCAGAATGAATTCTTTGGGGTTTATATATAATTATTTCGACGTCTTTTAGTGTTTCGATCGCGATCTTCTTAAACAATTCTACTGGTAAAATCGTAAATATTTCATTGTGTTTTGGCATGCCCATTTTCCTTATTTTCATTTTCATAAGCAAATCATTCAACTTTAGACAAACTGACGCTAGAGTCTGAATTCCATCGGCTGTGATTGCGCATATTTCCCCGTTTTCTTTGAGATCATTTATTATTTTTTTTATTTTCTTCAAGCTTGTTTCTGTGATTAGTTTTGGTAAGTGGTACATTTTGAAAGGTTTGTCCGTTTCATAAATTGACAGTTGGCCACTTGTGTTCTCTACACACTTAGATTTTTTTTACAGAAATCTGTAAAAGTTTACCGAATTTTCAACAGCGGTTATCCGATTTAACGGATTTTGGTGAAATTTTACAGTTATCTGTAAAAAAATTACCGGATTTCGGTAAAATTTTACCGAAATTCGTTAAATTGGATTACCGAACGTTCAGCTGTTGAGCAATCGGTAAACTTTTACAGATTTCTGTACAAAAAATCTACGTGTGTACTTCATCTCGGTTCCTTTTGTGTTGTCTCGCTTGCGGTTAGTTATTTGGTCATAGCCACCCAACTGGCGCTATTGAACGCATTCCTCACGTCAAGGGTGACCACCGCACAGTATCGTACTCCTCGCCTCTTGCGCTGGATTGCCACCTCGGCCGTCTTGGTGACGGACAGGATGGCATCCACCGTCGACTTCCCTTTACGGAAGCCAAACTGATTATTAGACAGACCGCCTGTACCCTCCGTGTATGTTGTCAGTCTGTTGAGGATTACCCTCTCGAGCACCATACCCGCTGTATCCAACAGACATATAGGTCTATATGCCGATGGATCTCCTGGTGGCTTCCCTGTCTTTGGTACCAACACAAGGGTCTGAATTTTCCAGGCGTCCGGGAAGACGCTCTTGTCCAGACACTTTTGCATCACCACCCTGAACATTTCGGGATCCAGCAAGATAGCCGCCTTGATGGCCAGGTTCAGAAAACCATCCGGTCCCGGCGCTTTGTTCACCTTTAGCGACGTTGCTATCGCAATGAGTTCCTCATTTGTCACCGTCGACTCGTCGCCGGCCCCCGTTGTGCCGTTGTCAGTGCCCACGTGGTCACGGGTGTTTGGCTGAGCCGTCCACCCTTCCGTCGCTATGACAGCGTTAAGGTCTGGGATACTGGAACGCAAATGGAACGCGGACAAATCTACGGCGGCGGGGGGGCATGGACTTGGATTGTGGCTCGAAAAGAGTCCCCCAACGATCACCTGCAGCAGCTCTAATGAACGCTCGGTTGGAGCCGCCGATCCTCTGGTTTTGGCCATTACTACCCGGTAGGCGTCACCCCACGGATTCGTATTGGCTTTCTGACACAGACCCTTGAAGCAGGCTTGCTTGTTGGCCTTTATCTCCTTCTTTAGTGCGGCCTTCGCGGCGACTAGCGCGCCTCTACGCTCGATTGTCTCGTCGTTGGCCACCTGTGTTCTCTACACACTTAGATTTTTTTACAGAAATCTGTAAAAGTTTACCGAATTCTCAACAGCTGAAAGTTCGGTAATCCAATTTAACGGATTTCGGTGAAATTTAACAGTTATCTGTAAAAAATTACCGGATTTCGTTAAAATTTTACCGAAATTCGTTAAATTGGATTACCGAAAGTTCAGCTGTTGAGAATTCGGTAAACTTTTACAGATTTCTGTAAAAAAAATCTTAGTGTGTACTTGAATTCGGTTCCTTTTGTGTTGTCTCGCTTGCGGTTAGTTATTTTGTCGTAGATCATGTGTTAACTCTTAAAATTGGCATATGTTTTAATTCATCTGAGGTGAGTGAAATTCTTGATAATACATCTGCATCAACGTTGTTATTTTCTTTTTATATATTCAATTTCTAAATCGTAATCTTCTAAATCTAGACGCATTTGTGTAAGTTTTTTGGTCGGTTCTTTCATACTAAATACATATACTAAGGGTCTGTTATCAGTTCGTATTTTTAATCGTCTTCCATATACATATTGTTTAAATTGATTAATTGCCCAACGGATAGCAACCATCTCTTGAAAAATAGTTTGTTTTTTTAGATTCTGCTTTATTAAAAGTTTTACGAGCATACGCAATTGGCAGATCATCACCATCAAAATTTTGTGATAATACTGCTCTACATGCTATATATGAAGCATCTGTTGTAATAATAAAATCTCTTATAAAATCCGTATATTTTAATATTTGTGGTGATAATAAATAATGTTTTAATCACTTTGATTGTTGTTTGTTGTATTCTCCCAATACGCGGAATAACGATCTATGACGCAATTTATCAGAAGCAGATAATTTCCCATCAACATGAGAGGCTCTAGGAGTGGACAGTAATTTATTGCTAGAACTAAGAGAAATGAAGAGAAAGTATTGATAGTTCCGTTTAGCGTAACGACAGGCTTTGAAAATTGAAAGGTACAAGTTGAAAACGAGCGGAGAGCATATGAAGGTAGCATACGATCGGGCGCATAATCTTTTACCAAGCTACCCGATGCAGGGTAGGCAAGGGAGAGGATACCCCCTTGACTGGTAAAAGAATATGCGACCGATCGTGTTCTTATACTACCTATTGCTTTGTTCTGGTTCTAGCGATGTTGTTTGTTTCCCTCTCTCATGGTTGAGACCCATGTTGAAACCCAACAGCAAGAAATAAATACGTTACTTCTGATAGAAAAAAATTACATTTGCTTGGATTTAATTTTAAATTATATTTCCGTAATCGATCAAAAACTTTTACTAAATTGTTTAACTGATGTTTTGCAGAACATCCTATTACAATAATGTCATCTATGTCAATAAATGCATGTTCGGCTGTTAAACCAGCCATGGCTATACCAGCCATGGGTGTTAAACCAGACACAGCTATCATGCGCTGAAAACTATTTGGACTAATATTAAGAGCAAATGGCATTCGCGTATATTGATAATGACCTGACGCAGTTGAGAATGCTGTAAATTTTCTTGATTCTACTGTAAGTGGAATCTGATGGAATAAGGTCAAGAGTACTAAAATATTTCGCCCTGCCAAGTTGATCTAAAATTGAATCAATTCTTGGTAATGGAAATTTGTCAGCCAAAATTTTTTTGGCCTACACTATAATAACTAGAAATGGGCTAATCTCCATTTCTAGTTATTATTTTCTGATTTTTTTGGTACTAGCTACATGGATGAATTATAAGGAGAGGTTGAATGTTCTATTATATTTTCATTTTTTATTTTTTCTACTTGAGTTTTATTTCTTCTGCTTGTGAAAAAAATTGTTTATAGTTTGGAATATATGTTGGTATATTATCGGTAAGTGTATAGCTTGTTTGTAAAAATTGTTGGTTGTTAGTACATCATCCTTTAAACTGAAAATACCTGAATCATTTGAAATTTATTCTTTAAAATCATTTTGTATAAATTGTGGTACTTCCTTAATATTTATTTCGTTGCAAATGGCTTCTTTGCGTGTTTTTTTTTCGTCATTCTTTTTACGAGTTCTTAGGATATGATAATTGTCAAGCGGTTCAGTAATTGGATTAATTTCGTCATTTGAAATGTATACGGGTTCATTTGTGGTATTTATAAATTTTGCATCTTTGAAAATAATCGCATTACTCATGAGAATTCCTGGTTGGATTTCTTGAGCGTGTACAACTCTTTCACTAGGATAGCTCCCATTGGTTATTCTTCGAATGGTTTCACTTCTTTGGGGTATTATAAAACCATTTTTGAAATTATCTTCAATTGGTACTGATACCGTTACATTCCTTAAATCATAATGTAACAGCTACGATTCATAATCAATTTTGCATCTGTTTGAGGTGAGAAAGTCACGTCCTAGAATTCCATCTGTTTGAATGGGGAAATTTCTTGAAACTAATTGAAAGGTTTGTTTAACTCCGATTTAAGGTTTGTTTCAATCCGTTATCAAATATTAATTCAGTCTCAGTGGTTGCGATAGTCTCAGTTGTGTTATTAGTTAAACCTGTTAACTTTATTTTGTTTTTTTTTGTGTTAACTTATCTTTCGGGTTTCAATTTATTAATTTTACATTTCTGTTCCAACGGTCACTAAGCCTGTAAGATTAACTGTGTATTTGCATTTTTCAGACCAACGACTAGAGCCTTTATCCCGGCCTTATTGGCCATCTTTGCTGCAGTGGCAGCAGGAATTTGGTCATGCATACACACCAATTCCAGTTTATTCGTGAGCTCTTCAATCTCACTCGAAAATTTATTTAATGCACCAGATTGTTTGGTTGCGTTTAGTTTTGCTAATATAACGTCTGCTGAGACGTTTTGTTGGCATTTTGCCTTTAAGTGTGCAATTATTGCGTCTATGTTTGCTGGAGCTTCTCCCACGGCTGCTCTAGCTTTGCTTTCCAGTCCTTTTTTTTAAATGTTTTTTTAGACGGGATGGAAAATCTGCAACCAGAAGAGTGTGGGGATGAGGGTGCCAACTCCTCGACCCACTAAAAACCCACCCGTGCTTTAAGCCCTGGACCCTCCCCTGGACCACCTTTCGGTATTACTTCGGGGTGGGGCCTATTGTGCTTGTTAATCGCCCACTATGTCTAGCTATTCGACATCATGCGGGATAATGCCGATATAACCATAGAGGTTTTCTTGCAGAGTAATCGACGTGACTGATAAAGGGCAGCTTATCGTCGATCATTAGCCCAAGATACCTCAGGAATCTCTTCGATTCTATAGTGCAGTTACCTGCACTGATCGTCGCATGTTGCTCCGATTTTCGATTATTCACCACCGTGACCTCAGTCTCATGGTGGGCTAGCTCCAGTTGCCTGGAGCTCATCCATCTCTCCACAATGCCAATGGAGTGCAAGGCCGTTAACTCGACCGCCTCGATGGATTCACCACATATCTCCAGGGTGATGTCGTCCGCGAACCTGACTATCTTCACCCCGCTCGGGAACTCAAGCCGCAGTACCTCATCGTACATCGTGTTCCATAACACCGGACCCAGGATCGAACCTTGTGCGACGCCTGCGGTGATCTGCACACGTTTCTGGCCTGCCTCTGTATTGTATACCAGTACGCGATACTGGAAGTAGCTTCCGAGAATCTTGTACAGGTACCCAGGAACCTGAAGGCTTGGAGCGAGTTGGCGATAGCCACCCAACTAGCGCTATTGAACGCATTCCTCACGTTCAGGGTGACCACTGCACAGTATCGTACTCCTCGCCTCTTGCGCTGGATTGCTACCTCGGCCGTCTTTGTGACGGACAGGATGGCATCCACCGTCGACTTCCCTTTACGGAAGCCAAACTGTTTACTAGACAGACCGCCTATACCCTCCGGCTGGGATGCGGTATGGGTCGGAAATTATGGCGATATCTGATGCCGACTCGCTAACTGTCTGACACAGCAGTTGCTGGGCGACCTCACAATGGTTCAGGCTTAGTTGGGTTACCTGTATTACGGTTGGCTCGTTGGAATACCCTTAGCGGCCGGGCACTTGGCATCCCCATGTCCGGTTTCCCAGCGCACATCAAGCATTTGGGGGGACCTTTGCAATTCCGCGCCTTGTGGCTAGTGCTGCCACACCTTCTGCACATGTTGCTTCTATCTGGGCCTTTGCACTCCCAGGACATGTTCCCACTCTCTAGGCATCTGAAGCAATCCTTTGGCGGCTGCTGTAGGCTTAGTGAGAATATGGACCATCCCACCTTCACCTTCGCCACTTTCAACGCCGCGTCTGCGTCGACTGCCGCTACCCTCAGGGTTGCCACCTGGGTCCCAAGTGGACCCTTCCTCAGACGTATTTCTGCGGCAGCATCCTCGACCTTGCACTGTTCCTTTATTGCAGTGGAGATCTCGTCTGCCTTGATGATCTCATCCAGGTTTTTACATTGGATAGTTCCCTTGCGAGACGAGGGCGCGCACCTCCACATCATCACCTAAGGCCTGTTTTTCCAGGTCTCTATACGCCGGGCCCTTAAGCGTTGGCGCCATCTTTAGCTCCAGGAGCATCTCGCCGGTGCGGGTACGGCGTATACTCCGCACATCGGCGCCTAGGCCTGCTAACTTAGCGTCCTCGCGCATCGCTGTGCTGTGCATTATCTTTCATCATCTACATTAGAAACCAAATACGTTACAATATGCTTCAATATCAAATTCTCACCCTAAATTCTAACATGCAGTTCTAACATGACAATAAGCAGAATATTTTCCAAGTACTTGAGGTGACAAACATGGACTTGGGTCGTCGCTCGGAAAGAGTCCCCCAACGATCACCTGCAGCAGCTCTGATGAACGCTCGGTTGGAGCCGCCGATCCTCTGGTTTTGACCATTACTACCCGGTAGGCGTCACCCCATGGATTCGTATTGGCCTTCTGACACAGAACCTCGAAGCAGGCTCGCTTGCTGGCCTTTATCTCCCTCTTTTGTGCGGCCTTCGTGGCGACTAGCGCCCCTCTACGCTCGTTTCACTCGGCGCCTGACCGCACTCTTTGCACCCTCCGTCTTGCGTGGAGGCATGTTCTTCGGAGGTCAGCGATTGACTCCGTCCACCAATACACCGGCGATCTTCCAGTCCTCGGTTTGACTTCTCTCGGCATGGTCGCATCGCACGCTCGTGTTAGTGTCATAACGAGTCGTTCGCCGCAAGGTTCCTGGGTTTCACGTAATTTTCATTCCCTCTCAAGCGCCTCTTAAAAAGTCTCTACATCAAAGTAGGACGTCCTTCATCTGCGGGCGAATGGAGTGGATGCTCCTCCTTCCGCACGCTCCCTTGTATTGTAGACGATACAATAACGAACCGTCAAGTGGTCGCTATGGATGTAGCCATCATCCACCCTCCAATTGCTAAGCAGCCCAGGACTGCTAAATGTTATATCGATCGATTCTGCTCCGTTTCTATGGTAGTTACTCTTGGTACCCACGTTGGCTAGGTCCACATTAAGCCTAGCCAAGGCCTCCAGAAGAATCTGGCCCCTAGGGTTGATAAGGCGACTCACCCACACGAGCGCCCAAGCGTTGAAGTCCCCCGCTTTTACCAACGGGTTCAGGCCAGTTAGCTCCGTGGTCATCCGATCGAGCAAATTGGAAAACTGTTCGATCGCCCATCTTGGCGGTGCGTAGCAGCTGCAGAAGAACACTCCTTTCACTTTTACAACCACGATGCCTTCGTTTGTGGTAGACACAACCTCCTGAACCGGGTACTTGCCCGTCGTCCATAATGCCGCCATATTCCACCTGTCCGCAAACCAGTTTCCGTTACCGGCTGGGATGCGGTATGGGTCGGTAATTATGGCGATATCCGATGCCGACTCGCTAACTGTCTGACACAGCAGTTGCTGGGCGACCTCACAATGGTTCAGGCTTAGTTGGGTTACCTGCATTACGGTTGGCTCGTTGGAATACCCTTAGCGGCCGGGCACTTGGCATCCCCATGTCCGGTTTCCCGGCGCACATCAAGCATTTGGGGGGACCTTTGCAATTCCGCGCCTTGTGGCTAGTGCTGCCACACCTTCTGCACATGTTGCTTCTATCTGGGCCTTTGCACTCCCAGGGCATGTTCCCACTCTCTAGGCATCTGAAGCATGCCTTTGGCGGCTGCTGTAGGCTTAGTGAGAATATGGACCATCCCACCTTCACCTTCGCCACCTCCGCGGTTACGCTTGCGGGCCACCTGTCGCTTGTTCTGTTCTTTTTGAGTTTTACTTCCCTTTTTTCTCACCTTGTTCCAGGGGCCTTCCCTGCCCCGCCTGGGGTCGTCACTCGTCCCCCTCCTAGCACTAGCGTCTGCTTCTGTGCTAGTTATGGCTGTTGTTGTTGGGGCCCTGCCGCTCGGTCCCCCTTCGGCGCTTGAGACAACACGCAAGCTGGATGTCGCGCCTTTCGCGCTGGGCTTAGCGCCGGGGCCTCTCTCTTTGCGGGCAGCCGGAGCTGGTCGCAAGGATGGACCCTCAGACCCCGCCGCCACGTTCGCGTAGGTTCGCATCCCTACTAGGGCTTCCGTCACGATACGCTTCTTAGAAGCGCCAGGTGCAGTGTCGCCCGGGGACTGCCTAGCCCGCTTGGAGGTCCCCACCCCCATGAATAGGGTGGACTCTCCGACTGAGACGGATGCTTCCACCTGAGTCTGCTTCGAGGCTATATCCCTCGCCCTTTCGGTGGCCGCTAGCCGTGCAAACTCTTTGGCAATTTGCTCGGCTAGGAGCTTGGCCTCCAGGTCTGTTTCCAGTCTTGATAGTACTATTTGTACTGCTATTGGTTCTGTTGCAGGTAAAACAGCTGCCTTAAAGGCTGTTAACGCTGCAATTCTGTTGTTCAATTTTTCAGCATTTCCGTCATACTGTGGTATGAGGGCTGTTGGTAATTTAATGGCTTCTGCAGCATTTGCCATTTTTATATGTTTTAACTTTCTATTTAATATGATTATGATTATCCCTAAACTTTTTAATGATATAATTTTCCTGTTCTCCTCAAGTTTTTGTCTTAATACCTCAGATATATTCGAAAAAGAATTTTCGAACAGTTCCTTGAAATAAGTTGTCTTTTTTACCGATAACTCGGTTGAGGAGATGTTACGTTTTATTTCCTCGAATAATTCATGGCTTTTCTGCTTCTTCTCTATTAAAGTTTTGTAGAGAAACTTTTTGTTGATCGATTTTTTCAAGTTGATCTCTAGGATTTGTAATTCTTTAATCTGTTTCTCTGTGTTAATAATGCTCATTTCGTTTTTATGCTAGATAGATAATAATTCATATTACTGTAAAAAAATATTTATTTTGAAAATTTGTGCAACTTATTGAATAAAAAAAAAAGAAAATTTCTACCTTTCCCTTTCGATGCGGCTCGTTGTCCCTTGGTGTTTGTTACTGTTGCTACTTGGTGCTGTTATCACTCCTGCGTGGCGGAATGGAATCCATTGCTGCTCCCTCGTTGCGGGTGCTGTTTCGGTTACCAGCCGTTTCTATCTCAGTTTCCAGCTTTCTGTCTTGCAAATTTGCCTATCTTTCACTTTCTTCTTAGTAAAATTTCTTCTTCTGAGCCTTGCTCAGATTTGGTGGTGTCTTTCTTTATTATTGACTTATCATTTATGTTTGGTGTGTGTGTGCTGCTGCGCAAGCGTCATCCCAATTTTCGTCCTGAGACATGCTGAATGTCTAGTTAGAAGGCGATAAGTAAAACCTTTCCTCCGACACTCTTTTCATGCGCTTCTACGTGGCACATTATTCCCTTCAATATCGATAAGATCACAATACCTGTAACGGTAGGTAGTATATTTTTCGCGAAAGCTGGTACATTTTTACCTTTCACTGTCTGTTCGCGCACAGAGAAAATGTCACTTGTGTTGTTTGTCACTTGCACTGTATACTTAAAATTTTTCATATATTTTACTGTAAAAATTCTGCAATTTTCTAAAATTTTGACTACTTATAGGACTGCACTGCTTTTAACTTCGATAGTTGCCGATTTATTGTTATTCCCCAAACAAGTCTGTAATTTGGCAAAAAAATTTCGCAGTTCTGTTTCTGCCATTGCGGTCTTTTCACTTATAACGTTTTTCTTCATTTGTTACTGGTTATATCACTGAATGCAACAATAGAACTAGCTTTTTTTTAACTTTTTTTGTTGAAGTAGTTTTTGACTAACACTATTATTTGTGTCACCAATTGAATAATCACTATGATCAAGATTAGGTTTAGTACAAACGTGTTATCCTTTAACACTTCCGAATGTTCCTGTTGTGTATTAATGATTTTTATTTGCTGGTCGCCGTGATGGTCGACCTTTGACGTTCATTCTTCGTTTCCCATAGTGTTTTTTTTTTCTTCACTTTCCAGAGACATTGATGGTTTCTATTTGGACCAATATTGTCTCTTAATCTTTTTTGCACTTTCGAGAAAAAAAAATTCATATTGATTTTTCTTCTCATTCGAATTATTCTTTCATGAATGGAGTTGCCATACTGGTCTTGTTGAACTATCACTTTTCACAGGTTAACTGTCTAACAGTCGCCATGTCATCTTTTTTCTTGCATGGTATAGCTACATCATACATATGATTGCTTAAATGCTAACATCTAGATAATCTAGAGGTGATTACGTCTGATAGCCAACAGGCCTCATGAAGGGATTTACTCGGTTTGCAATTATCCGCTCAGGGAGTTGCATCGAAACACTTTGTCTAGGGTGTAAACGTAAACTGTTTGTCATTTATTTCAGAATGGGTTTTATAGTCTTCACAAAATTTGGTTTTTCGTTATTGCATTGCATTAAAAAAATGGACTTTTTTCGGATGGTGATAAAAAAAGCAAAGACAGATAATTGCTTTGGATAGATTTCCCATGGAAGGTAATTATTTAAGCTTACTTGCAAAAAAATTCTACGCCCTTGCGAGCGGCTTTCCGGCAGTTAACCGGAACATTCGCCATGGCGGACGAAATCATGCGTGTAGGCATGTTTTTGAGTTCTTTCTTCGTTTTATTTATCAATTCCTCCTCAGTTTTCACGACACAATTGTTGGAGTAGTTTACGCTTCAGGTTGGCCCAGAAATTCTCGATGAGACGCAGCTGGGGGATGTTGGGTGGGTTCGCTGACTTGGGTACCACATCGATATTCTGCCGCTCCATCTCCTCCAACGATCGCTTCGAGTAGTGGGCCGACGCCAGATCCGGCCAGAACACCGCGTCTTTGCCCTTATGGTATTTCTTGATGATCGACGCAACTTCCGGCAGGCATTTCGTACTATAAATTGATGTAAAATCTTGTCTAAAAAGTATATTGATTCAAAGAATATTGCATTGTACCATCAAAATTGCTTACATTTAGTAGCGTAGTCCTACGTCATCATTTCGAGCAACCCAATGGGGCTGTACCTTGTAGTTTTTTGTATTCACATTTGTTGTAAAGGGTGTATTCGATAAAAATGGCACACAGAAAATCTTCTGTAACTTCTGTAAAAAAACCTAGAAATTTGAGTAGATTTTATCCATAGTGTATTATTTACATCTGCCAAGTTTCATAGTTATACATTCAGTAGTTCCAGTCATGTCGTCAAAACAAGAAATTGTCCGTGAGAAAATTTTGTGCACTCACAATCAAAATCCAGGGGCGTCCCACCGGTGGATTGCTAAAAGGCTTGGAATTGCAAATACAACTGTGTCTCCTCTTCAAGGAGCGTCTGAGTTCCCAAAGGAAGGAAGGGAGTGGTCGTAAAAGTGGTCCAATGGACAGTAAAATGGCCAGGAAAGTCGTACAACAATTCAAGAACCGTCCAAACATGTCAATTCGAGATGTCGCTAAAAAGTCTAAGGTGTCAGTCGGTTTTGTGCAGAAAACCATGAAGCGTGCTGGGTTACATGTTTACAAAGTGCAAAAAGCCCCAAACCGGAATGAAAAACAAAACATCACTGCGAAAACCCGCGCCCGGAAACTTTACACGAAGCTGCTCACCAAATCCGGTTGCATCGTGATGGATGACGAAACATACGTCAAGGCCGACTTCCGTCAACTTCCTGGGCAAGAATATTTCATTGCCAAGTCGAAGTTCGATGTTCCGGAGGATGTTCGAAAGAAGAAACTATCGAAATTTGCTAAGAAGTTTCTAATCTGGCAGGCGATTTGCGGATGTGGTGAAATAAGTGCTCCCTTCATCACTTCCGGAACAATAAACGGTGCGATTTACACGGAAGAGTGCCTTAAGAAGCGTCTCTTGCCATTCATTAAGAAGCACAAAGGATCAACTCTGTTTTGGCCTGATCTAGCATCCTGCCACTACGCTCGAAACCTATTGGAGTGGTACCGAGCCAACGGAGTCAATTTTGTGCCAAAGGATATGAACCCACCAAATTCACCGGAACTTCGTCCAATTGAAAAATTCTGGGCAATTATGAAAACGGAACTTCGCAAACATCCCAAAACTATAAAAACAGAGCTAGAATTGAAGAAAATTTGGGTAAAAACAACAAAAACACTGGGAAAATCGGTTGTACAAAATTTGATGGGTGGAGTGAAAAGGGAGGTTCGGGCATTCGGGATGGGAGACGAAATTGAATAAAACAAATGTTGTAAATCAAAACTCATTAGTAGTTCTTCATTCCCTGAAAATTTCAAGAAAATCCGATAATCAGTTTAATTTTGATGAGTATATATGTGTGTGCCATTTTTATCGAATACACCCTTTAAATCAGCTGTCCGAAATAACTAAATCATCTGCGAGAACGATAACATATACCAAGCATTTCATAACGTCAGAGTTAATTGGAATCATCATCAAAATTCTGGTATATCGATAATTCACCAGAACCTCTTGGTAATAGAAAAAAAAGAAGTAAAACACGTTTACTTCAATCAACATAACTTCAAGTTTATACATTAGATTTTAAGGATCTTACACTTGCACCAATTTATTTGTTGGCATCATAACCTTCCAATATTTCTACAAACTTCTACTTAAATTCATCTCACCAAATACGAGACTAGTCACCAGAGAACATTTCGATTCAACCAGACTTAGCAACGAGGGTATCGACAAACGCATCGAACAACAACAACTTCAAGTTCATTAGTTGCAAGCCCAGCCAACCTATCCGGATATGTTCTTGGATGGTTCGACTATATGGTCTTGAGATGTTGTAGAAAGAATAGGCTAGGAAGGCATAATTTAATTGGATAAATAAATCTGTCTTCTTTTAAAAAGAAAAGTATGTTTGATGTAAGTTTTAAGAATCAATGTTTCAAACCCGGCATATATCATTCATTCATTGTATGACTTTTGAACGACATGAAAACACAAAACTGACATAGTAAATCTGTGTTTAAATTATGTCAATATATTATTGCATTAATAGGCCCAAATTATAAATTTTTAGAACGTTTGTAAGTAAGCAAACATGCTGACATGCTTGAAATGTAGCAGAACATCTGGACGAGATCTTAGTTTACTGGATTGCATTGCACAGTTAATTATTGAATGGTAATTGAGTGGGTGTGAAAAAGTGTAATACTGCTTATGTATGTTAAATTCTGTAATCAAGAAGTCACAAGTAACACAACTTATGCCATTGAAATTTGTATACACGCTCCGATCAGTCTAATAATACAACTAATATTCTCCTACTAAAATGATTAAACCATCAACCAACCAACCTCTAGATGACCAATTGTGGCGCGAAAGAAAAGATTTTTTGTTTTTTTATTTGCGTGCACTTCAGTGATTAGCTAGTTCATCGCCGTTGGGAAAGAAAAGATAATTAATCCTCACTGCTGAAGGCTACACAGCGAAATCGAAACAACAGTAGTACAAATTTCAAACTCTTTCCGTCGACGATGCACGTGAGAATTTCTATCTTACATATAGGTAGGTACGAATACTAGCCAAGACCACAAACGAACCGAAACCACATACCCAGGCTTAGTAGCGCAATGCGAAAGAATTAGCATTTCAATCAAGCTACGACTCTTGCCGTGGTAAGACACTAAACGCGAAAAAGTTTTGCGAGAGCTGTTCAGCAACCGGCTTATAGGCAGATCAAACACGGTCATTCCTATATAAATACAAAAAATAAATCTCGGTGTGAGACGAGTGAAAAATTGCTTTATACTTGTTCGAGAGCATAGATGAGTGTTCATTTGTGTTGCTGCGATCGTAGCCGGTTTTATGCTGCAAGTGATATTGAAAGTTAATTTCTTGACGCAATATTTTGCTCCGTCCTCTACCGTGATCTCCGCGACAAAAGAGAGAGGAATAGTATTAAAAATAAAATTAGTGCTGACTAAGGAGCTAACAACTCTACATAAAGACAGATCAAGGATTTTGTGTAACAGTTAACGGGTAAAAGGTGGACAACCTTATTACGCTACAAAAAATAAACAAGTCATCCTGACGAAGAAGTATTTTAAATAAAAAGCAGCAGCCGTACATATTATCGAGTGCTCAGAAGCACTGAAAATGAGGTTGGTAGGTTTTACTAAAATTGTGATCGTGATTTTTGTGTTGTCAATAGTGCCTCGTGTGCAAAGCCGTCATAACGACTTGAATGAAAGTAAAACCGAGAAACGTCGCAATCCAGGCAGACTCAGACCAAGCAAATCTAGCACAAGGATTGTCGATAAAATCATCAGTAAGTGGAGTAGATAACACTTGATGTACTAAACACAGCGCTTTCTGCTAATTAAGACACGCCATTGAGCAAAGCGTAGTCAACTTCAATCTGGTTTTCATGCAATGCGCCCCAAGTGGCTAAGCTAAATAATTGGTTACGATTGTTACAAAATTTCAAGCTTGGAATCTTTATGGCAGTTGGCTAAATAAGGTAGATGACCTTATCCTGGATCCAAACGTAGGTTATAAATAGACAGAATATAATTGTCAGTAAACGCACTATTTTGCTTTCTCAAAGAGATATACTTTTGCTTTAAAAAAAAAACGCATTATTAAAAGCTAATGATTTCTGCCGATCCATCGCAATAAATCTAACAAATATATTAGACTTAAACACTTTCCAAGCTCAGGGTCATTTACTAACTATTTGTTTTAATTGGGCTCAATGACACAATTTACCTCTCTTTGTTGAAGAAGTATTTCATTTGGAAAATTGAGCAAAAAGGGTTTAATTGCTTCTAAGGCAAGATCGAGGATCTCGGTGTCAGCTTTGAACATCGGCTATGAACGTTTGTGTCGGTGGTTTGTTACACACTCTTTTGTTATCGGGCGTAGCGCACTAAATATTATTCCGGTGATCCATTGTTCGGTGACGCGAGTAATCGAGTGAGCACAATAATGCTGCTTCCCGGTGATATATATAGGTGTGAATCATGATAGATTGGGTACTTAGATTTAACCCACACTATTGGTTTACCATACTCTCATATATTTATTTATTTATTTATTTATTTAATATTGTACATCAACAGGTTTTTATGAGCCAATGATGTGTTGTTGAACTCATATAAATAACATTAAAAAAATAACACATTAACAGCTTATCTAAACACATTAAAAAACCTAGTCCGAAGCGTATCACGTGAAATGTTAAAATCGAATTCCATTGCCACCCATTAAAACTCTTTTGTAGGCCATTAATGGCGCTGTTTTGTCCGTAATTATTGCGGTGATATAGTGGTTGCAGCAGGTGATTGTTCCGCAAGGCTTTAGGTCGGGCGAAGAAATTTATTTGACCTCGAATTGCGGGGCAATCCACTCGGTGCTGTAAAATTTCGGAAATTAGAAGAGCCTTCGCATTAGCTTGCGTGTACTTAGAGTATCCAGCCTAATTAGCCGACACCGATGCTCGTAGCTTGGCAGACGATGTGGATCATTCCATGGTAACCGCCGAAGTGCGAATCGATTAAATCGTCATTGAACTGATTCAATTCTCTCGATTTCATTTTGGTAGTGAGGGCTCCAAACAGTCGAACAGTACTCCAAAGTTGAACGAACCAGCGCTCAATAGAGTGCCTTTAAGCTGTAAATGTCGGTAAATCGGAAAATAAACCCTATATGGAATGTCAGTAAATCAGAAAATAAACCCTAGGGTTTTCGAGGCTTTGTTCACTATAAATGGCACGTGTTGCTTGTACGCCAATTGGGAGTCAAAAATAACTTTCAAGTCCTTGATTTGATCCACTCTTTCCAAAACAATTCAAGTGAAGGAATAATTGTGAACTAATGGATACTTCAATCGAGAAAACGTAATAGTCGAGCATTTTTCAGGATTAACGGTCATACGATTCCTTTGGCCCCATTCAACGAAGGATTCCAACTGTTGATGCAGAAAATGTACATCAGCGTCTGAGCGAATATTAAGGTAAAGCTTGAAGTCGTCCGCAAAATAAAGTCTCGGTTCAGCTAGAACTGCGTTCACGGCGTTGAAGTAAAGAAGAAAGATGCGTGGTCCAAGATGACTGTCTTGTAGAATTCCTGACGTGATAGGAAATGATGCTGAGGTGGATTCACTAATGACTACTTGTGAGTGACGACCAATCAAATAAGAGTGGAGCCAATTTGAAAGTGTTCCATGCATTCCAAAACCTTTCAAGCTTCGCCACAGCAATTTGGGGGTTAACCTTGTCGAATGCTGCAGATAGGTCCAAATAAAGTAGGTCCGTTTGTCCTCGATCAAGCATACTATCCGTCACGTAAGAAGTGAGACACAATAGCTTTGACGTAGTTGAACGACTAGGGGAAAAAACAGCAAAATAAAGATATTCCACGATAATTGTCTAATTCTTTCCTATCACCTTTATGAACGCATTTTCCAGCATAGAGAAAACACTCCGTCCGAAAGCGAGTGGTTGAAAGTCGTGTATAGAGGGATGAGCAAGCTGTTAATGTAGTTTTATTCTTCCAATACCTTCTCAGAGTGGCTTTCTTTTGAGTTTTCAGTTAACGAAGTTCAGCAGTCTGCCAAGGAAGACGGCCTACAAATATAGTCTTATTGGGAACATGAGGATCTATCGCATAGGAAAGAATATGCGAAAATGTTGTCCCAATCCAACAATTCAAAAAAGGGAATGATGCTATCATATTCAGCGTTTATGAAGTCGTAAAGTACCCGTACGGGGTTGTCACTATCCCCTACTAAGTTTCCTTTCTCGATACGGAAATGTAAAGGTGGGTGGTGAGGTTCAAATTTCACCAGCGTCACCGTAATAGGCACAATATAGATGAAGCAGTGTCACAGGAACTGACGAAACATAAATCGAGGCTTCTACCGTTCTCCTTAACGATATGATTGATCTGACGAAGCGTGGCACTGCTGTAGTAGTTGAGTACATTATTGGTGAAGGACTCCATTATTAGAAGAAATTCCAACAAATTCCAGGCAAGTTGAAATCACCAACGATCGCGATATTGTCAGTTGATGATGCTCTATCCACAATTGATAAAAGTGACTGCGTATGAGCTTCGACCAGTGAGCTGTCACGTGTACCATCACGTGTAACCGGCGGTCGCCAGCGTTTATTCCGGCCTTGCAATTGACTCAGGTATTCCAGTCTCCACCTTTTCCAAAAATCCTGAAGCTTCCATTGAATAAATTCTATTTAAGTTAGGCGGTTGAGCTGAATGTCGGTTACATCGATCTCTGGGAGAGCCTGTAGTGACGACCCGATTAGAAAATGTGCCGGAGTCAGGGGCTCGAGGTCACTAGGGTCGGTTGAAAGTGGTGTTATGTGTCTAGAGTTAAGGCAACCTTCTACCTGGACCAAGAGCGTAGTCATGTCCTCTATGGACATGGGGTTGTCTCCAATGACTCTTTGAAGGTGGAACTTAGTGGAGCGAACCGCGGCCTCCCAAAGTCCACCGAAATGTGGACCGCTTGGAGGACTAAAGTGCCAGCGAATATCTTCGTCCCGACAGTAGTTGTTGACCTTCTCCTTGAGGTCCTTGTCCCTTAACAATTGCAGTAATTCTTTCAACCGGTTCCGAGCACCTACGAAGTTCGTGCCATTGTCTAAAAAGATATCTGCGCACTTCCCTCGCCTTA
The DNA here is from genome assembly GCA_024533555.2 of Aedes koreicus. Lineage (NCBI taxonomy): Eukaryota > Metazoa > Arthropoda > Insecta > Diptera > Culicidae > Aedes > Aedes koreicus. The sequence continues at coordinate 41,221 of JAHHFK020002244.1, read as the reverse complement.
CCACAAACCGTCGTAACGCCTGAATAAACCGATCCGTTGATAAGTCGGAAACCAGCTCGATATGTATCGCCTTAGTCGCAAGGCATATAAAAATGGCTCCGTATGCCTTTATCGCAGACCGTCTGGGACCTGGCCTAACGTACACAGGTCCAAAAAAATCAATGCCCGTCCGGGAAAATGGGCGCGATACCGTTACTCGCTCAGCCGGTAGCTCGCCCATAAACTGCTTCACTGGTGACGGTTTAGCTCTGAAGCACTTGTGGTAACGATGGACAACCTGTCGAACGATGCTTCTTCCTCCTAATGGCCAATATTTCAGTCGAATAGTGCTCAACAGCAGCTGGGATCCAGCATGAAGTAAGCGCTTATGATACTGTTCCACGAGTAAACGAGTTAACCGATGTCCTTTCGGAAGCACGATTGGATGTTTGAAGTCCTCTGATTCTGTCGAATGTCCTAATCGACCACCCAGACGAATCAAACCATCTGACGATAGGTATGGATGGAACCAGCGTAATGATGATTTTAACGACACTGGAACTCCTTCTGATAACGCTCGCCATTCATTAGCGAGTGACGCCTTTTGCACTTGCCGTAGGATGGAGCCTTCAGCTTGCTTAAGGTCATCGGATGACAAAGGTCCACCCCTTCTCTCGGCCTTGGGTCTCCGTAGAAGCTTCATGAAGCGTTGCCAAATAGCGGCAGTTCGAATCATCTCCGAATACGACGAAAACTTCGCAATGTACCACTCTATAAATTCCACGATAGTTTTTGCCATGGCTGCCGTTACAGTCCGGCTTTTTTCTCCTTCAACCTCTTCGGCGTTTGCTGACGCTGTTGAGTGTGGCCATTGTTCCGGATTTTCTACCAGGTAGAGGGAGTGTCCGATATCCAATGTAAGACGCACGTAGAATCCGTCCAGAAGTGTGCAGTCATTGGAAGTCTGATTGCCTTGTTCACCCTTTCGAACAGCTCCGCAGTCAGAAGTGCACCACAGAGCTCCAACCTAGGAATAGTCTGGCAGCTTAACAGCGCTACTCTAGATTTAGAGGCAATCAGACGAACTAGAACGCATCCATTAGAATCCTCGCTTTGGACATAAATGCATCCACCATACGCCTTCTCCGAAGCATCCGAGAAGCAATGTAATTCTACCCATTGAGCATGTGGAATCATAACACATCCGTTGATCCTGGTCTGGTTAAGAATTGGAAGTTGTCGGTGATAACTTCTCCATGTCTCACCCACCGTGTGAGGTAGCGGTTGATCCCAATCCAGCCGTTTTCCATCTTCTTCTTCTAGGGTCCACAATAGCTGCATGAACACCTTGAACGTTGTGATGGCAGCCCCTAGAAGACCCAGTGGATCAAACAGAGTGGCGATTATCGATAGAACCTTCCGTTTCGTCAGAGTTTCTACGACTTCCAAGGTTGGAATTGTGTATTGAAAACGAAGCATGTCGGTTCTCAGCATCCACGTTAATCCTAGCGTTTTCACCGATGGGTCTGGATCTAAGCAGATCTCCTCCGTGATAGGAATAGCTGGGACTCCTCATCTGGGACTCCCTCCAGTGTCTCCAGATGGTTGGAAGCCCATTTACGAAGTCTAAATCTTCCAGTCTTCATGAGTTCCTGCAATTGTATTCTCAAATTCACCGCTTCATCCATATCATTCTTCCCAGTTATCACATCGTCCATATACGTGTCTTCTTCGACGGCCCTAGCTGCTAGCGGAAATCTTTCTTCTTCGTCATCCGACAGCTGTTTAAGAACCCTAGTCGCCAGAAAGGGTGCTGGTTTTGTGCCATAGGTGACGGTGTTCAGCTCATACATGCTGATATCCTCCTCCGGTGATGATCTCCACAAAATAGATTGCAGTGGTCGATCCTCCTCACAAACCATATTTTGACGGAACATTTTTCAATGTCCGCCACGAGCATCACCAGTTTAGTCCGACTACGCATGATAATCGATCGTAGGTCATCTTGAATGATCGGTCCCACGAGTAGCGCATCGTTTAACGTGACTCTTGTAGACGTTTCACTTGAAGCGTTGAAGACGACATCTTCGACCTTGCTCATATGACCGAGCTGAAGATACTCTTCCAAAAACGCGCAGTATTGGGTACGAAGATCGGCGTTTTTCGCTAATCTACGCTCCGTAGATTACAGACGGCGAGCTGCGATTTCCTTTGATTCACCAATCCGCTCCAAAACGTCCTCATCCTTTGGTAGAGAAATAGTGTAACGACCGTCCTGCCCTCGCTGTACGGTACGAACAAAGTGCTTCTCGCAACGTGTTTCTTGTGGTGAACAGTTTTCCTTAGGCTCGACCTCCTCACAGGACCAAAATCGAGCCATCATCTCCTCAAGGCCTTCTGAAGCCGACACGTTGCAACTGATGTTCAATGACTGATTGGGAACCGAAACACCGCCACAAACCACCCAACCGAATACAGATTCGTTGAGTGCTGGCAGCCGTTCTCCTAACGATATCTGCCGTCCATTCCTGAAAAAATTGAAGAATGATTCGATTCCCAGAACCATGTCCACGCTTCTGGACACATTGAATGATGGGTCAGCCAATTCGATGCCATCTGGTAGGTTCTATTTTGAAACGTTGATCGTAGACATCGGTAGATTGACTGTCACCTTGGGTAGAACGAGGAAACTCATCTGTTGGGAAAAATTCGAAATTCTCGATCTAATGGTGGTTTCGATCCGTTGCCGAACGTTGGTCTTTGCTTGTCCAATTCCATGTATCTTGACATCTACCTTGCTGCGGATTACCTCTAACCGCTGACTGAGATTCTCAGATACGAAATTGCCTTCCGATCCTGAGTCCAGCAAAGCGCGTGCTGGATGATTTGGAAGGCAACACTAAGTTTGCTTCACCTGTGGGTTTTGCAGGTAATTATTAGATGCTTAGTGTATGTCTTGTCGAAGCTAGGCATTTCCTTTGCTAACACCGCTTTTATTCCACATTCTACTGTGCATCGCCATTACGGAGCCATCGCCGCAGCACAGCCGTCCACTGGCGTATTTAGGGGGTGAGGAGCCCAAACAACTAATGTTTACAACACTTGGTAATTCCATGGATGACCTGAAATAATATATCATATAAAGAATAGCATATCGATATCCTTTTCCGTTTCCTTGCATCGCAATAATCATTTTCGAGTGGACTTTATAGGTACTACAGTGAACCTAAGGAATAATATTAATTTAAATGTAATAATATACTTTCATATCTTAACATAAAATTATAGAATGACATAGCAAAATAATAATATGAGCACGACAGTTAACGATAATAGAATGAATATCTATAACTAAGCTGGTCACCCTCTCATCAGTAGTCTTCTTAGTTTTCAGCTTCTGTTGTATTAACCATTAATATCTAGTAAGATTAATAATTGTATCCAAAATAATAATTTGAGAATATAATATATTAACGTATAAATATATCTGGCATTCATTGGTCCAAAGACATCAAATGTCAACGTTATGCCCAAGTAACAATTTCAGTTCTATTCCAGCCGTATAGCACTCCTCCCGGCTTTGTTGATGACACTACATTCAAAACTGTTTTATCCACCAACACCTCCTCTATGCATCTTTAAAGCCGAAATGTGTACAAAGTGGCCCACTCTATAGACGGTTGTGAAAACAAATTAATAAAACCTTTCTAAGACCATAAAGATTTTGAAAATGTTCTAATGAAAGCTGTTATGACCACTTGAGAACCATCATAAAACCTATTGGCCGCCATCAAAACCAGCATAGGGCTGAATGGCCACAGCTGTCAAACTTCACGGCGATATCGTGGTTGGTTTTTGTTGTTTTGCTTTGTTGCTCTTCTGATTCATTCAACAGTAAATAATGGCTAAGAAAAAAGTTCTACTGTTGCGGGAAATTATGATTGATAGCCAAATATACAAAAGAAATTGACTCTTTTATAGCGTATCATGCTCCAAATCATATGCGCATTAAATTTTATGGTGAATATTGGCACGATAAGAGCTGAAAATTAATGCGCCTTGGAAATTATGCGAGTTTACAACAACAAAAACAAAATTGAAAGAAATATATTCGGTAAATTAATCATGAAACTCCTGAAAATTGATAGAATTAAATAAGGTTATCTAAACGAATACCGAAGTTTGTCTCAGATCTATAGTTCAATTGTATTACATTTAAAATTTGGTGTATTTATTTTTTCACATTTCAATTATTTCATATATTTCAATATGGCGATTGCAAGAAATCACAGTTTTGCCAAAAAAGCCAATTTATCTTAGCAATGGCTACTATAGAACTATCTGGTCGCTTGGTAGCTTTCCTCAATGCCAGTTAGCCGTTTGATGCATTTACTGGAGGCAAAATGGTTTTAAAATGCTTTTTCAACTGACCATAATAAGATAATATGAATGAGTCCTAAAACGGCATTTCAAAACAGCATTTTATGAGTTAATAAAATCAAAATAAAACCTTTGATAGGAGTAAAAGGAATTTTAGAAGTCAAGGGTTTAAGATCGTTGTAAAGAAGCTGTGTAGGTTCTTATAAACCTGACTAAAATTTGAAACCTATTGGCATCTCTTGCTGCCATAATAAAGCCGAATTGATTTCTAGTGGCTTTCATAAAACTTTAATAAAACTTAATAAAGCTGGATGGTTTTGGCAATGTTACTTGGGTGCTGAAATAATGAAAAACAAATTGAGCCTTGCTGGAGGCGTGAGGATGGAACTTGTGAGGACCGAAGGTCTGTCGTACCCTTCATCAAGGCTGTTAACTCACCATTTGAAGCCCAGAATTCAGATTACACTTTAAATGTCGAATAAATCTTTCCCTCAGTATTTGAGTATTGAAATATTCATGATAATCAACTGAACTATGTCTTGAAATTTACTCTTTAAGTGCGCCTCAGCTTCGACTGAGTCACCATGGGGCTTCCTTCGACGTGGTTGCTCTTCCTAGAATGACGAACCGCTTCGGCCTTATTTACAACCGGTCTCGATTTCTCAAATGTGTCTACTTCTGGTAATTCATCGTGCTGCTCTTCAGATGTCTGCTCCACGTCTGGAAATCCTACGAAATCTTCTTGGTCTTAGACATCGTCTGGTATTTAATGGTTGGCTGATCATCATTTTCACTCTTTCCTTTGTTTGCACCAACATCTCAAGCTGAATCTGTGTGCCGTCAGTACATGGGTTCCCAAAGCGATCTGAAAAACATTTGTGGATACTGTTTTTACAAATTTTGCTTCCAATCTTCTGGGAACGTCTTTTTAATTAAAATTCTTGTGTAACAACTTATCCTCTGCCTTCAGTTAGTCAAGTTTGTCTGGAAAAGTGTATTCCATGCTTTCAGGTATCCTTTTTTGGTACAAAATGGTTATCCAAATTGTTTTTGTAAACTTACTTTGGGTTTATCAAATCCAAAAATCCTCCTTCTCCAAGACAGCTATTTCTATATTTGACAAGGAAAAGATTTAGTTTATCCTCCATCTCCAACGGTTTAGTTTGATTATCAATCAAAAATTTCTTAAGTATGTCCTTAGTCGTTCGTACAAGTCGCGCTGCTTGACCATTCTCTGGTGGATAATGAGGAGGACTTTTAAGAACCTTCACTCATTGATGTTTAAGAAAAACAACGAATTCCTGTGAACTAAATTGCGGTTCACCACAATATCTGGAAGGCCAAATCTTGCGTATAGTTATGCGAATTTTTTATTAACAAGTTTAAGTGTTGTTCCATAATGCATCCACTCAACTTAAATCCGTTTTGAATTCTGTTCTACACTACAAATTTTACTATGTTTTTCTTGTTAAAAAACCAACAATCCTTTCTTATATGACCTCTGCGTTTGCATGAATTGCACACTGCATTACTATGGGAACCCCAATGTTTCGTCTCAATTTATGAGAATTCCTATCCCGGTTATTATCATGCTCACTGCTTTGACTACGCGACCTAAAGCACGGATTTTAATCCCCGATTTTCATGAGCTTCTCAGTTTTTTTTTCTACCCAACCTATTTTTAATACACAAGATTCGGAAGTCATTTTGTTAAATAATATCTTTTGCTCTTTTTTCAGCTAACTCAGTTCTAATAATTGTCTTCTCAACTTTCTGTTGTAAAACTTTGTCACGCAACCCTAGAATCAGCTCTCATCTTTAAATTTAAATCCCTTAAATTTACAGTTCTCCGTAAGAAGCTTTACAGCACAAAGTTCTTTGAACTTTTTGAAACACCTTGCGAACGATTTTAAGATTTGTATCCGTGCATCAACGCTGGCTCTGTTCGATCAAAACGAGCATTAAGTTTCTTAATGGATTGATGAAAGAAATAACAAATGACGATATAAAATAATGTTCACAGTCTTGCTAAACAATTTTTTGTACAAAAAGAAATTTCCAGTATGCTGATTAAAATTCAATTTGCTCCACAATCGCTCTGGCCAGTAGCGACTGTCTGCTGGTCAAGTGTGTTTTTGGAATCTTACCACATTCCAAGTCAACGTTGCTTAAGACTTATTGTCTACTCACGCTAGAAATAACGTTTCCATTTGAGGTTTTCCTGATCTTCCACGAAGTATCACCAATGTCTGTGAATTAAATTCACAAAATCACGTTTTCCTCGTCGCCACTTAGTGTGTCAGCCTAATGGATAACTTAAGTATTTCACTCGGTAGAACTATGGGTTTTCTTGCTGTATGAAAATTAAACTTTTACACTATGTTCGATAGCTACCGTGCTCGTTCGCGGATCACTGAAGCGTCACTGAATGTACAGTGACGGACAATACAATAAGACCAAAGCCTAATTTTCATACAAAATGGTCATGTTAGGAGGCTTGCCTTTGATTTTCTCGAGAATCAATTGAGCTGAAATTTCGGCTGTGGTCCAGAAGTAGCCTACATTCTCATCTGCATTAAATCCATCATTTTTCATTCACCACTTTAAAAGTTACAGACAAAACAATAAGACCACTTTTTGTTTTCCTTAAAGGATGCTCGAATTTGAGGATCTGAATTTTGATTGTGGATGCACGGATCATTTTTATATCAGTATACTAGTAATTCACACTCATCAACATCACCGACAAACCGACATGAAACTCAATATTCACTATTGATCAAGTATCCATAACGGCCGATTCAAATGTGCAGCGATCCCATCTGTCAAAACCTATAGAATTATTTTATCTAGATCATATAAATGTGTCCAGAATTGCTCAGACATGAACCTTCTTATCAAGTTCCCAAGCGTGTTCGTGGCTTTAATAAACGTTCTCAGCGAACACGAAGATAGATGTCAGTAATATGATTTGAACAGAAATATTAAGACATTTTCTATTGTCATTCATGTCGGTTTGTCGGTGTCAACATGGCCTAAACTATGGATACCAAAGGAGGGCTTATTGTTTTGTCGTAGGTGGTGTCTGTAGTTTTTGAAGTGGTGAATGAAAAATTATAAATTTATTAAAGATGAAAATTTAGGTTATTTCTAGGCTATTGCCTAAATTTCAGTTCAATTACTTCACGGGAAAGCCTCCAAACACGACCATTTTGTATGAAAATCGGGCTTTGGTCTTATTTTATTGTCTGTCACTGTATATTTTCAATTGTCATGCTTACAGAGTTCGGGTTCAGCGTACACTCAAAATATAATTTAGTAAAATGAAGAGTTAATCTTTAGCACAAGATTGGTGTAATAGGATAATTCACCAAATTTACCGTATCTCCATGGTGTCGATGTATTGAGAACTGTATTTTTATTGAGCATAACGCAATGTCGTTTATTTCGGATATCTATTGATCGGTGGCACGAGTGATCGAGTGAGCCTTTAAAGAGAACAATGAAGTTGCTTCCCGGTGAGATGTGGTGGTTCGCCGGGTGTGGAAGGTCAGTGGTGGGAAACATCATTAATTATGATATTATGATCATTTTTATGATTTATGATTTATGATTATGATCTATATTATTGGTTTATCATGCTCGGCGTGCCAGCATATCTTAGGAAATCACCATCACACTTTGTGAGTGGCCCTAATAAAGGTTGTACGGAATAAAATCGCACCACTTTTAAATGGCAGTAACTTTTTACCCGTTGGGTATTTTATATTGAAATTTTGGGTGGAATCAGTTCAATGTGCATTTGTTTACGCTGTGTAAGTTTCACTAGCAGATGTGCAATCGTTGCGAAGAAGGAGTCGGAAGAACAGCAGCGGCGCAAAGAAATTTTGCGCTCGTACCTCGAAAATCCGGATCCTTCTCATCGTGCCATCAGCAGGAAGCTGGGAATGGTACATTCTACGATGTCTCGTGTTTTAAATCGGTACCACGAACGCTTGTCCACCGACCGGAATGAAAAAAGTGGCAAAAATGAATCCCCGGATAGTGTTAAGGATCACAAGCGGGTAGTTCAAGCTTTCAAGAGGAATCCCAACAGTTCAGTTCGAGATGTGGCGAAGAAACTGAATCTAGCCAAAACTTTCGTGCAAGATGCGAAAAAACGTGAAAAAACTACACACGTACAAAGTCCAAAAAGCGCCTAATCGCGATAAACGGTAGAATACGGTAGGTAAAACACGTGTACGGAAGCTCTACACCCAGATGTTGACGAAACCACATTGCCTCGTTATGGATGATGAGACGTATGTAAAAGCAGACTTCCAGCAGCTTACGGGGCTCCAGTTCTTCACTGCTTATCATAAATTCGATGTCCCTGAGGACGTTAGAAAGCAGAAGAGCCCGACCGGTTGCATAACCTTTTGCCAGTCAAGGGGATTTCCTCCTCTTGCCTATCCTGCATGGGGTAGTATGGTAAAGGGTTATGTGCCTGATCGGATACTACCGTTCAATAATGCCCTCCGCTCGTTTTCAAACTTGATCTTTCAATTTTCAAAGCCTGCCGTTGCTGCCCTATACGGAACTATCAATACACTTTCTCTTCATGTCTATTTCGTTCTAGCAATAAATTACCGTCCACTCCTAGCGCTTCGCATGGAGATGATAAATTATCTACTTCTGACAAACTTCATCAAGCAGAAGAGGTCAAAGTTTGCCAAAAAATATATGATTTGGCAAGCAATTTGCTCGTGCGGAAAGCAGAGCACCCCATTCGTGACAACTGGAACGGTCAATGGGCAAGTGTACCTAAAGGAATGCCTCCAAAAGCGTCTACTTCCTCTTCTTAAGTCACACGATGGTCATACGTTTTTCTGGCCGGATTTAGCCTCGTGCCATTACTCGAAAGAGGTTTTGGAGTGGTACAAGGCTAAGTAGGTCAATTTCGTGCCGAAGCATCTCAACCCGGAACGTAACGTACCGGAGCTGCGGCCAATTGAAAAGTACCTTATGAGTAGTGTAAAGAAGAATGTTCGTGCATTTGGATATGGAATTGAAATTGAATATAACAAACATGGGAAAATATTTATAATATGTTTTATTTTATTCCCTGAAAGTTTGAAGATGATTGGTTGAACGGGCGAATTTTGCCGATTATTTGTGTGTGTCGCAATTTGATTCCGTACACCATTTAGCATCCTTACTGTTGCTGGCGCCGGGGGTGTAGTGGAAATCGTGCCTGCTACTTGGTACCTCAGTGGGTCTGGGTTCAATCCCAGTCGAAAAATCTCTAGTCACTTCCTTCGGAAAGGAACCCTAACAGCACACTTGTTATAAATCAGTGAAAATAACTTCAAAATGACTGAAATCAATCACAATAAAGTTACTGCAACTACTTATGACAGTTTCGTGTTGCTTGGAAAGTAAAGCCACTGGTCCATGTGTTGATGAGTGTGATATGTAGGGTCAAGGTAGTGGAGTTGTCCGGTACTAATATATAAATATTTGACTAGACGGTTCCTTAATTTAGCTTACCGTTTAACATAACGAACCCTGTTGTCACACGATTCTTTTATCCAACATTCCAGTGATTTCTGGTGGAAAAGCAGGTGTGCTCTCGGTTTCTAACAAATCGAGTACCACACCAACACTTTCTTACCCTTTCCTCATTTGACCTGCATTCAGGTTGAGCGGCGCTTGTATTGCCTTAATTTGAGATCATCAGGTTTTACACATTAAAGATGTAAGACTGCCCCAAGTTGGTAAGTTGGTAGATGATGTAAGTTGGTTCCCTGTGTAACAATAGCTGGTCTGGCAACAACGGAGGAGCCACCTTGGGCTGTCAATTATGCTCATTCTCATGCTCATGTAAGGCAATATTGAGGATCAGGCCTAAGTAACATTGTAATTGAAACTATTAAGCAAACATAGGTATACAGGGAAAAAATCATTTGATTTTGCGTTATCTTATCATATATGGAATGCTAGATTTGACATTAATTGATGGGATATTTCATGTAAATTTAAGACAGATATTGCCAAACAAAATCGTTGTTTGTGATAGCTTGCAACTGAAAAATTGACCTTTCAAAATATAACCGTTTTTATTCGAGGTAGGGTTTCTCTGTTAGTACGAGTATATATGAGAGAGCGTTGACAGTTTAGTGGAGGCGCGGAATAATAACAAAAGTCCTACGTTGGATTCTGTCCAATTTCGACTCACGCAAAGATTCGTATGCCACATACTTATTCTTCTTACTGGCTTTGGTGTTCTTTGCATCGAACTTTCGTATTCCACATACTTATTCTTCTTACTGGATTTGGTGCTCTTTTCAACGAGCTTTCACCTGCTTTTACCTCCACAGTTATTAGTTGAGAAATTTCTTCGGCTACACCAATGCATGAATTTGTTTATTGTGTGGCAAGCTAGATGATGCTCTAGGTCCAGTCAAGTCAATAAAATTTCCAACACGAAAAATTTCCTCGAAGGGATCGGAAATCGTACCCGCCGCCTCCGGCTTGGTAAACCTTGCTCTTACCGACTAAGTTATGAGGCCACATGATATAACGATAATCTGTTACATACTGAAGATGGTCAAATGTTTCACCAATATGAACACAATTATAATCTAATACAGAGGTCCACGTCATAAATGAATGCGATATACCTTGTTCGTCGATTTGACATCCAGCAGTGGTTGATTTACCTGTTCATTTCAGTCAATATGAGTTCATTTAGAAATGCAGATCAATACTGTATGTAGGAAGCCACCATCGTAGCGTAGGCCTAGCCCTGCATGCGGTTCCACTTAGCAGAAAGATCATGCTTTGTTACAGTTCTCAATTCAACATACTGCTGTATGAAGGGCCACAAAGGGTTGGGCAGGCCCGTAAGCAAAGACAATTGCGCGAAACCTGCGGGAATAAGAGAATCTCCTTCCAGCAGTATGATCCAATAAAACGAATAACAAAATACGCAATTCAGTTACGCTTTCCACTAGATGGTTTGTTTGAGAAAGGCGCGTCAAATTCATTACAACTGTTGGAGTGGAATGTACCAATCATAAATTATAGACACATCCCCTCCTAGACTCCGGTTGGCCAGTTCACTCCATTGTCCAACTGCAACATCAATGATGCCCTGATGCATCCTCCCACCCCAGTATTGACATGTTTTCAATCAATGAATTGTAATGGTTCATGCAATATACATCAAATATAGAATATAATAAGGAATTAGGTATATATTGAGTGTATGTAATTTAATATGACAAAATGGGTAGCTGGATAATATTTTCGAATTTTACACCAAATTTCCATAATGGTGACTTCCTTTCTGCTGGTTCTATGGAGCAATAACATGTGCCAGGACCTTTTAACAAAATAATATCCGACGCACTCTGTGTTAACAGTTAATATCAAAATGCTGGTCAATATTTGTTAAATTGTTTATAGTTGTAACTTCAACTGTTGAGCCTGTAATCAATGTATAGGGTTATATATATAAAAAAAAAATAAAGTGAAGCGATCTTATAAAATGAACTGACAACTGTCCTACTGCAATTGTAGAAAAACTTACATATGCAAAATGAATATGTAATAATATACCTTCATATCTTAACATAAACTAATAGAATGACGTAACAAAATAATAATATGAGCACGATAACGATAATGTATATCTGCAACTTTGCTGGTCATCCTATCATCGATAGACTTTACCTTTTTCAGCTACTGTAGTGTTAACCATTTATATCTAGTAAGAATAATATCTGTGTCCACTATAATAATAATAAGAGAACATAGTTTATTAATCTATAAAATATATCTGACATCCATTGGTCCACACACATCTAATGTAAACTTCGAAAAACAAACTGAGCTTTTAATGCCTGTAATGTTGCTCTATGCTCATAATATAAATGGTTTTGGAAAGCAAACATGATCCCAAAGCGTGCTGAAATTATAAATTGAATGTAAATGTTCGCACCTCCTTCGCTATTGTCAGATTGACAACATTGCCCAGGCTACGCCAACCAGCGTCTCCATGTTTCAGCTGGCAGTCTTTTGTGATCATGTGACTCGTGGAGGCGTGAGGTAGGAACTTGTGAGGACCGAAGGTCTGTCGTACCCTTCATCAAGGCTGTCAACTCACCATTTGAAGTTCATTTAGAAATTCAGTTCAATACTGAATATTAAAAGAGACTTGGCAACTTCCTATAACACAACAGTTGGTCAAATAGTTGAAGAATGTGAAACATTAACACAGATATTTTAACGTAGAACTACGTTTCTCTTTTCTATATCGGGTGTAATTTCAAAATTTTGAAAAATCAGAGCCTTTCGATGAAGTGAAGGTTTTTGAACGCTAAAAACTCTCGTTTGAGCTGTAAAAAAAAATGTAAGTCTTTCCGATTAAATGTAGTATGAATGAAGTCATTCGACTTCATTCATACTACATTTAATCGGAAAGGCTTACATGTTTTTTTTAAATTAAAATTTAAATTAAGTGCTTTTAGTATAAATAGTTCAATTTTACATTAAAAAGAACTTCGTTTGTTGCTCCCATACAAATTTGTATATGAACTGGTAGAAAATATGGTTTTCCCCTTCCGGGTCCTCACAAACGGTTATCAAATGATTCAAAGCGTCTTCTTCCTTTTGTTTCATTAATTTTCATTCCCTGTTTAATACAGGAATAGCCACACCCCTCTGCTGCAAAATTATTTTGCTTTGTTGCCGGTATCATGCATGGGAAAATTCATATACTCGCATGAGCCCCACCGATATAAAATAGCAATTCTCAGTTGCTAACAGCATTGTGAACGTGTGAGATGTTTCCTTTCGACCGATTCTACACGAATCCTCAAAAACGAATATTGTAGAAAGAATAAACGAAGAAAACAGAATCATACGAACCAAATGGAAGAAATGCCAAAGTTGTTACAATTTTGAAGCTCTAGAAAGATCCAGCTGAAGCTTCTAGCTACAGACCAATAAGTTTACATCCTTCAATGAGTAAACTTTTTGAAAAGATTATTTTGAATAGAATGATGCTTCACATGATTATGATGATGATGATGATGATGATGATGTAATACTTCCATCTATTGAAGCAAGGTAACTTTCCATAGCAGTGGAATAATCTGAAAAACGATTTGATCAGGATTCTATAGTTGTCTGTGATCATCAAGCTCCTGTATGAAGGGCCAAAAACGTTTGTGCGGGCCCGTAAGCCGAGACACTTACGCGAAACCCGCGAATATAGGGAAGAGAATCTCCTTCCAAAAGCAAGTTCACACTCACAGCGCTAGAATCGAGCCCTCGAATGACAGAATAAACCCAATAGATGGGGTCGAAGAGCCCGCCCTCGTTCCGCGAAATGTTAACAATAGGGAGGAGGCAGTCCCATGCTCCCTATCCAAATCGTTTTACTTGGGTGCCCTGATGGTCCCTCCCTTTCCCCGTTATATGTTATTTAATATTTAGTATATTTTGTACACAAAATAGTAGGATATCATTATAGACAAACATGCCAATTTATTCAAATTTCAAACTTGAATGATACTACCAATGGATTGTTACTGAAAAATAAATAAAAAATTAGATATGTATTAATATCCTCCTTGTCCTGGAAAAGTTGAAAACAGAATAGATCATTCCAAATATCAAAGATAAAATTTCAATAAAAGATATTGTTTTATAAGACATGTTGTAATATTTTTTCTTTATACTGTTCTAGTAACATTTCAAATATAGCAATTGGAGTGAACGAAGAGTCCGGTTTGATGTTTCCTGAAATAAATGGCTTATCTGAACATAATGCCACTAAACACAATATTAAAATATAATCTTACATTGCTTATAAGCACATGCCAGTCTTTTATGAATATAGTAGTTTAAATTCAGATCTGCAATTTTAAATTAAATGTAATGTTGAAATGCTGAAAAACAAATTGAGCCTTTGATGCCTGTCGTGTTGCTCCCGGCTCTTACATGGTTTTGGAATGCAAAAATGATTCCAAAGCGTGCTGAAATTATTGATAAAATGAGAATGGGAAATATACAATATGATTTAAAGGTACTCGATCTTCAGTCGCACCCCCTCACTTCGCTATTGTCAGATTGACAACATTGCCCACGCTACGCCAACCAGCGTCTCCATGTTTCAGCTGGCAGTCTTTTGTGATCATAAGACTCGTGGAGGCGTGAGGTAGGAACTTGTGAGGACGAGAGGTCGGCCGCACCCTCCTTCGAAGTTGTCAACTCACCATTTGAAGCCCGAATAGAATGATGCTTCACATCAATACAAACTCAATTTTTGCAGATGAGCAATTTGGATTTCGCCATGGCCATTCAATTACTCATCAACTCTTAAGAATTACTAATTTAATTCGTTCAAACAAATCTGAAGGCTGCTCAACTGGAGTTGCTATTCTATGCATAGAAAAGCATTCGACAGTGTTTGGCATGGAGGTTTGATTGCTTAATTGAAAAACCTAAATTTTCCGTTCTATATTATGAAATTAATTCAAAATTATTTAACTGTCAGAACTCTGCAGGTAAATTATCAGAATTTCAAATCTGATCGACTACCTGTTAGAGCTGGAGTTCCTCAGGGTAGCATTTTTGGGCCGATTTTATGTAACATTTTTACTTCCGACCTCGCTGATTTGCCTCAGGGTTG
Organism: Aedes koreicus; assembly: GCA_024533555.2. NCBI lineage: Eukaryota > Metazoa > Arthropoda > Insecta > Diptera > Culicidae > Aedes > Aedes koreicus. The sequence continues at coordinate 26,181 of JAHHFK020002244.1, read as the reverse complement.
CCATAAATCCTTGTTTGCCGATGACACAGGCATTTCCGCGAAAGGAAGAAGTCTTCGTGTCATTTGCAGGAGACTGCAGAAAAGTTTAGACATTTTCTCTTTTAATTTACAGAAATGAAAGATTTCTCCCAACGCTTCCAAAACTCAACTTATAATATTCCCACATAAACCTAGAGCTTCCTTTTTGAAACCTAGTAGTAGTAACATGATTACTATGAACTGTGCTCCAATTTCTTGGCCAAGTCAAGTGAAATACCTTGGTCTGGTACTTGATCAAAAATTAAACTTTAAAGATCAAATTGAAGGCATTCAAGCCAAATGTAATAAATATATAAAATGTTTATATCCTCTTATAAACGGAAAATCCAAACTTTGGCTGAGGAACAAACTACTAATATTTAAACAGATTTCAACAAATTTGTTTTTAGTTTTAAGATTATTATTGTTAAACTGACACGCAGGAATAAAAACCTGTTTAAATTACTGAACTGCTAAGGCATGAACAATGTAAACAAAATTAGGTACATATTTTAACAATTAAGGTTGATACGTTAGGGTTGTAGTTGGAGCACCCAGATTTACATGAAATGTAAATATTGATAAATTTGGAACGAAAAAAAAAAAAAAAAAAGGATCCTACGATACAAATTTTCTAGACTTTACATGACTGCGTTGCCTCTGAACGCAAGCGATTTGAATACACCGAACGAGATTAATTTCACTCAGTGAATGCAGTCAGCTGGAGTGACCAGAGCAGAGATACGGCTTAAAATGACACTTTATGTTTTTATGTTGCATTAGATAACTTAATTTCTGAGGCGAAAAAATATGGTCTCGTCTGCCTTTGGAAGGGAAGTTAAGCCGGTGGCAGGGATGGTAGTGGATTTATGGATAAAAAATAGTGACTTTAGTGACTGAATTAATAAAAATAGTGACCAAATAGTGACCAAATCGTGACCAAATAGTGACTTAAAAGTGATTTCCACAGTTTCGTGTTTTTTAAAAAATCTTTTATACATTTGTTGTATAAGCACATTAAAAATGAACTAAACGATGACCCCCGTTTGCAAAAAATGAATAATACTGCGGTGAAGTGTCACTTTTTGGGTTTTTGTTTTGTTTTAAGAAGCCTGCAATCATGCGACTTTTTTTTCTCCACGACCTCCTGCACTTGATCCGCAGCTCGTTTTTGTGAAGACGGGTCTATACGCACGGATGAAAAGCCTTCCAGCATGGCCTGTTTTCACTACCTTAATCACCTGAGGGTATTTAAGTTCACCTACAGCCGTTTTCTTCGTAAAAAACTGGTTCCAATACTCCTCAATTCTGTACTCTGTACTCAAGGTCAGCTCCTGTCATTATAACCAGTCCAGACTTTTGACGTAGGACTGCGTCTTTGTTTTCTATACTGGGGTACAATTTTTTTTTTTTAAATCGCATTGCGACCGTCACGAAAAATGGTCAGGTTTTCTCAAAAGCGTTTCCAGGCGAAATGACCTGGAAATGTGGAAAATTATTTTCGATATTTTGACGTAGGACTTGCGTCTCTCTTTTCTATTCCTGTATAGGGGCGCCGTTCTAAAATTTCTAAAATCGCAAGCGTTACGTGGGTTTGGAAACTTTGAACGATAATATCTCCTCTTTGGCCCACAGAACATCAAAGCTGGATCTCTATTGATAGCTAAATTCATTACATTTGTTTAAACTAATTAAAAAGTACTTGAAAGAAAAATGTTTAAACGCACAAAGCTATTGGTCGAAAATGACATCATATTTGTGCCACGCTCTGATTGGTTAATACTGCCAGAGTTACCGTGCCAGCAATAATTAAACATTTGGTGACGTCCGAACAACCATCAGTTCACGCTGTGCATCCGTAAGGACAAGCGCATTCACCGTCTGCTCTGGAAGGCCAACTAAACAGAGCTAGCCGTCCGCAACGACGAGGAGCTGAATCAACTTCTCCCGTTTGACCATTCCACAGGGTGGTGTGCTGCTAAACAAGATCGCCAAGAAGATCGACAAGAAAATTTCAATTGTAAACCGTGTTCCATCCGTAAACAAATAAAATCCGTCCTATTCAGGACGACCAAATGAATTTGTCAACTAAAGAGTATATTTGATTGAATTTTCTCTTGAGCTCATCAAAATTTTCATTACCACGCACCGGCTCAACATAGCGATGCTTGAAAAGCCGCGAACGGAGAACGTTGGAATTCAATAAACAAAATAGTATTAACAATTAAGTCGAGCCGAACTGCAAAACGGCCGTTCGCAAAAACTATGGCCCATCCCCTTTTGTAAGATTTGGTTCACATTGCCTTCGTTGATACCCCCTTCCTGCCATGCAATGGTACCCGATGCCATTGTATAAAAGCGGCCCGACAGTGCGGGCAGCTATCAGTAATACATATCAAGCAGCAGCACACCATCAATCTTCAGCAGCAGAAGAAACGCAGTGGGAAAGGCAGTTCTCAGTCGGTCGCAGGCCAAGATGATCGACAAGAAAATTTCAACTTTTCGTGAACAAATAAAATCCGTCCTTTTCAGGACGACTTACTAAAGAGTGTGTTTAATTGAAATTTTACTTGAATCATCGAAATCTTCACTACCACGCACCGGATCATCATGGCGGTGCTTGAAATGCCGCCTCCTGGACAAAATGGCTAAATTTTTTCGTAGTTAGTAGTATTACGTGCTGCTAAACACCCTGGCCGTCTTCAGCCCAGGATGATCGACAAGAAAATTTCAATTATGAGCCGTGTTCTTTTCATGAACAAATAAAATCCGTCCTTTTCAGGATGACTTGCCAAAGAGTGTGAATTTCTAAGAAGCGGATCATAGAATGTTCTAAAATACTTACACATCATACTTTTCACATCAAAGGGAAGTCCTACGTCAATTCTGCAGTTATGTCAGTGACATAACTCACCCTTTAGTTTTTTTTTATTTAAATTAAACTTTGCATACGCGTTTGACTTAGGAGACTGAGCATTTTCCGCGCTAACATAGATTTTTGTGACTCAAGAGTCACTTTTAAAAAGGGCGTAAGTATTTTGAATAGCACCTCAATTAATAATTTGTAGCTCGAAAACCTTTGGTAGTACAAAAAAAACTGACTAAAAACAAGTTGTAACCCTATGTGTGAAGTTGTGAAAAAAATATACACTGAGAAAAAAAATTAACATGAAAATTTAAATATCTCAAATTTTTTTTTTGATTTTTTCTACTTTTTGACTGTGAAAATTTCAAAATATTACACACATTTTAACGAGGACTCCAGGATGAAAAAATGTCAGGGAAAAAGTTTTTAGAATATAAATTTTCAGAGCATTTCTCAAAATTTTACTATTTGCGGAAATAAACGTATTCTGATTATATAATCTGATTTTTGAAATATTTAAAAAAAATTCAGCTTTTGATGATGATCTTCGTGAGAGCATCCGTTCTCGAGATGTTTGCGATTTAATTTTATCATACTCGAATAATTTTCGAAAATACGACATTTTCATAAGTTTTTCTAGATTCTTCAACAACAAGAGTTGATTTTTCGAAATGTATAATAAATTTACCGCTATTCTCTCTTTGACCGCAAGATGATTGAATGAACGGTTCAAATAAAACAAATTATAAACTATAGAGGATGCATAGCGCTACTGTTCGTCTTGTTCTCACACGCGAACATGCCGGGTACATAACTGTCAAATCGCATACTTTTCACGTTGAAAGTTATGTCCCTGGCCTACTAAAACCAGGAAAAGATATTTTACACACATTGATTGTTGTTTTTGTATTCTCCCAAGCGCGGAAGTAACGATCTTTGATGAAGATTGTCAGAGGTAGAAAATTTACCATCCCCACGCGAAGCGCCAGGAGTGGACAGTAATTTATTGCTAGAACGAAATAGACATGAAGAGAAAGTGTATTGATAGTTCCGTAAAGGGCAACGGCAGGCTTTGAAAATTGAAAGATCAAGTTTGAAAACGAGCGGAGGGCATTATTGAACGGTAGTATCCGCTCAGGCCATTCAGTATGGTAAAGGGTTATGTGCCTGATCGGATACTACCGTATATATATATATATATATATATATATATATATATATATATATATATATATATATATATATATATATATATATATATATATATATATATATATATATATATATATATATATATATATATATATATATATATATATATATATATATATATATATATATATATATATATATATATATATATATATATATATATATATATATATATATATATATATATATATATATATATATATATATATATATATATATATATATACCAGATCAGACAAACAAAGAGAGGGGAGATCATGCATTCCCAAAACATCTCTTACCTCGCGGAAGGGTTGTCTACCTCGGGTCACTAGTATATCCAATAGTCGTGGTCTGGAGGCATTATTATCCGGGCAATGCCAAACTGCGTGATCGATGTCATCATAACCGGCTCTGAACCTACATAAATTGCGATCGACGAGGTTAATTCTGAAGATATGTGCTACTAGCGAGTAGTGGTTGGACATAAGTCTTGACATCACACGAATTAAACCCCGACTTACATCCAGACCTTTGAACCACGATCTCGAGGAAACATTTGGAATGATGGAATGTAACCACCGCCCAAGAGAATTACTTGTCCAATCGTTTTGTCAATTTTGAAGAGAACTCTCACGAACTAATGGGAAAAATGCATCATGTGAAATTCTTCTTTAAGAAGTGTCGCATTCTTGTGTGCCCACCTTTGCTAGAGAGTCCACCTTCTCATTGCCTGGAATTGAGCAATGTGAGGGGACGCATGCAAAGGTAATCCTAAATTCCTTTTTTTAAAGAAAGTAAGATGAGTGCCTCACTGTGTTCATCGACCGGAGGGCCTAAATAGAGCTGAGACTATCCGAGAAGATGAAATAATGGTCTATGGGCATGTGGGAAATCATCCCCAATGCGAAAACGATTGCTGCCAGCTCAGCAACATAAACGGAACAAGGTTCCTGAAGTTTCTGGAAGGCAGAAGGGTATTCATTGTAAACACCGAAACCAGTAGATTCATCAATGCGCGACCCATCACTGAAAGTTCTTCTATTGCAATTGACATGTTGGTACTTTTGACCTAGGACTTCGTCTTTGTTTTAATACAGGGGTACACAGTGCGAGTACACAAATTTAGAGCGTCACGAAATATGCTTGGGTTTTGAACATTAATAACTAAGTCATTTCACGATTGACTTCTAAAGTGTTTGCACCAATCGATCGAAACATTTTCTACGCTTTGATTTCAATATTTAAAACTATTGATTGTTAACATTCAACTATTGAAATTAACGCAAATATAAGGTGATGTCTTATAATGCTGATTTTTCAGAGTAAATTTACTACCTGCACAGTACTTTCATATCACAGACTTCATATTTATGTAAGGTACATCTCAATTTTTTTTTTCGTCAACCATTTGTAGACTAGTACATAGACAATTAGCTTTTTTCTTAACTATACATAAATATAAAAATTAATTAGTTTTGTATCGTCAGGGACTTAAAATACTGTTTCAATTTATACCGAGACATTGTAAAGTCAATGGCTTTACAGTGTTGATTATAGGAATCCATCATGCTATTTATTGGTCCATTTTTAGCATATTCCGTGCGATGATGGTTTAGAGCAAATAAATTACGATTTCGAAGTCGTCTAATTGGTGCATAAAAATTTAATTTAGAAAGTAGGGTAACGGGATTTAATGTCAGCCTAGCTCCTTCATTCGGCCTATGTACCAAATATGTCATTAATTCGCCGATAATCAACAAAATTATATTGCTATCAGGATGACCGATTTATTTCAAAGCAGTTGAGACATTATTAATCAATAAATAGTTGCTCACTTCCGCGTAATTTTCGGTTTCCTCAACGTTTTAGACAATATGACTTTACTGGTTAAGCTGAACAGATTATCTACACGATCTTCGAATGATCTTAATTTGCAGAAATTGAACCTATAAACCGAATAATACAGCCAAGATGTACAGAAAATAGTCTCATGTTATAAACTAACATGTCACATAGGTAAAATAACAATGATTTAACTAGAAAACCATAGACCCAATGTTAGGAACATATTTTTTTCCACGTTCCCAACTATGGCCTGTTATATGGAAAGCGTAGTAAAAATGTTGTTATTGGTAAAATTTACAATAAAAATGTCTGAGTTTCGATTGAAAGTTTTCCATATGGGTCATCTTAACACAAACTAAAGGAACAAAATCTGTGTAGAGTGAATTATAATGTTTTGATTATCAAATGGTCGCTAAATCATATGTGAAAATCACTTAAGTGTATCTTAGCAGTTTTAGTATAGTTTGATTTATGAAATTGTTTGTTGGGTAGAGCGAATACAGCTGGAAACGCATTGAATCATAAAATCAGAAAAAAAAATCGTACGAAGACAACATTTAATAACAAATCTGTCGAATGGGACGAACTTGCATTCATGAATAGACCCAATTTGGCGCTTATAGACCGACATTACATCCATATCCCTCGAAAGTTTCTGACTTTATAAAATGAGTTGTGTAACTTTTCGTGATACATACTACCAAATGGCATATTGAACATATCTAAGCAAGTGTATAACTAGTTAAATATCGCTTCCAGCTCAAATACTTTACGAGTTATAGTAAAAAATGTAATCGATTGTTGCATATTAGGCTGAGTCAAGGGACACATACCCTAGTTCGGCTGATTCAACACGTTCGTTCTTTCAATGTTTGGATGTCAATCAACATGCAGCGAGCTTCATATGATGGAAGACGATGTTAGGCCCAGCCTAGCTTACAAAGAGCATATAATAGAAATTGCTTTTGTACTGATTCTATTCTTTCTTCATGTATACCTGGACGAGGAGACCACACAATGCTGCAATATTCCAGTATAGACCGCACATAGGCAATATATAGAGTTTTAATAGCAGAAGTGTTTTATAAACCCTAACATGTTATTTGCCTTGTGTATGATAGTGTTGCAGTGGTCTATAAAATTAAGTTTAGAGTCTGAGATAATTCCTAAATCCCTCACTTTTTCACACTTTTCTACATTCTGATTTCCTAATGCAATTACAATGTTGGTTGTTGTTAATTTTCTGCTAAAAGATATTAAATTGCATTTTTGTACATTCAGTTCCAATAAGCTTTTCTCACACCAGATGTAGAATGTATGAATTTCATACTGGAATATATTGATGTCTTCTTTATTTTTGATTTCCAAGTACAGCTTCATGCCGTCGGCATAAATTAGCACTTTCATATTTTTGAGGACGAAGAAAATGTCGTTGACGTATAAAATAAAAAGAAGTGGTCCTAAATGGGAGCCTTGGGGGACTCCTGAAGTAACTTGAATGGGATTTGATTTCTTTTCATTGAATTTTATTATTTGTTGCCGGTTAGTTAAATATGATTCAAGCCACTTCAAGAGTCCAGACTCAATTCCAACTTTTTGCAGTTTGAAAAGTAACATTGGTATGACAACACGATCAAATGCCTTGCTAAAGTCTGTGTAAAGAGCTTCAACATGGTTCCCATTATCCATTGCATTCAGTGAATAATTTACAAATTCTAGTAAGTTCGTGGATGTTGAGCGGCCTTTGAAAAAACCGTGTTGTTTGTCTGTTATTCGATTTTTGATTTGAAGAAATAATGTTTTATTGACAATTGCCTCGAAAAGTTTGGGAATGCAAGAGATAATAGCAATTCCACGATAATTACGTACGTCAGATTTCCGGCCAGATTTGAAAATAGGCACTAAGAATGAACTTTTCCATATTGTTGGGAAAATTCCTGATTCCAGTGACATATTGAAAAGCCAAAACAAAGGAGATGTAAATTCCTTCGCAAGATTCTTCATAAATACTGGAGGAATTCCATCAGGTCCAGGGCCTTTTGGGGGGTCTAAATTTTTTAAACCCTGCAAACTATCCTGAACCTGAAGTTGGTTGACACCAATATTCCTTGATAAAATGCAAAGTAATCGCGGATATTCTTCCGAATATGTCGTGTAGATTTCTTGAAAAAATTAGAGGTGGGTTATATCAGGGATATAGCCGCGAGGATCACGTAGGACCGCGTTGGTGCATATTAAAAATGGTATCATTTTATTTATACATATCATAACACATATAGTTACTTGATCAGTCCCTTCTTATGACATTCAGTTCAGTTCGGGATTGATGAAAAATCTCTGCCGAATTCACCACTCTCGACTGAATGCCTCAAACAATCCAAAATGTACTAGGTTTGACAATTGATCACGAACATTTCACACTAACTCTTTTATTGCAAAATTAAATTGGTCGTCCTGAAAAGGACGATGGTTATGATACGCCTAAAAATTCATTTAGAAATGACACCATAATGTGCTGTATTCAATCCGGAAAGTAGTACATTAAACTCCTCGTCGCTGTGAATGGCCGACGGCAAGATAGTTGGGATGATTCTTTTAGCCTAGTTGCCACAAACATCGTTTTGCGCTGGGAGGTGCCCGGCTCCGGTAAGGCTTCGGAAGCGGATGGCGCCCGCGTGGATTATCGATTTTTACGATCTATTGCCACGGCAATAGGTCGAGCGGGGAAACTTTAAAAACTTTGCAGCGCTTCCTTCTGGTTTGTAGATGAGGAAGCGCAGGCGAAAATTTACGAGCCGGCGCGCAATCGCAAGAAAACGGATGAGATAAAAAAATATAAGGGACAGCCCAATGGGGTTGTACGCAAAGTTGACATAGGACTACGCAGCAATCGAATTCCCATACAGGTCAGGGCCATCCGCTAATTGATTTAAGTCAGTCCTGAAAAGGGCCAAGAAAATTCTATTGTACACTCTTTAGAAAGCATTTGGTTACTCTTAATTATGATACGGCCCCGGTTGTATTTTCTACGATGGTTGAGAGGGCCACTATCTCTAACGCGTAGAAGATAGTTATGGATCTGTTGGTTCATTGGTTGTTCAACGCGCTTTGCTATTTATTCCGGGACGCGGCGTTTAAAGCAATGCCATGTTCAGCCGGGAGCGGTAATGGAAATTTCAAACAGCCCAAGAGAAAATGTTAACCAAATAAACTCTTTAATTGGAAAATTGATTTGGTCGTCCTGAAAAGGACGGATTAAGTTGACGGGGGAGAAACAGTTCGCGATTGAACTTGGGCTTTCTTTCTTGGTTCATCTCGTGGGATGATTGATTCTTGTCTCGTTGTCACGGGCGGCTTTTTCCCGCCAAATTGTAGGCTTCAGCAGCCATGTTTCTCACAGCGAGGTTGACGGAAGCATCGACAACAACAGCCAACTGCAACAACGTCTCTCTGGGCAACGACTGCTCGCCGCCGCCAACTGCGATCCTAAGACCACTGCACAGCATAACGACTGTCGTAAGACTGAATCAAAATGCTATGAGGTAAAGGGGTCGGATGCTAGTGCACGAAAGAAGGCGGTACCAACGAAGGCAATGTGATACAAATTGCACCAAAGGGGACGAAATTCAGTTATTGCGCCACAATAATTAGTGTTAATTACTGCACGCTAGACGGAGATTTTCTTAACCGAAACATTTCTAATTTGCTTGCCACCGCCAGCAACTAATCCGCTATGCACAACTAGGAACTACAACGAACTCAACCACATGGTCGGCCTGAAGTGTCGCAGTTCGGTTCGAATTATCCGTTCTAGAATTTCGTTCGTTGGTTGTTCAATGTTCTTTGTCATTTACTCCGGGACGCGGCGTTTAATTAATGCTATGTTCAGCTGGGGCGCGGTGATTGAAATTAATTTGAAACAGCACAAGAGAAAATTTTAACCAAATAAACTCTTTAATTGGAAAATTGATTTGGTCGTCCTGAAAAGGACGGATTTAGTTGATGGGGGAGAAACATGGTTCGCGATTGAACTTGGGCTTTCTTCTTGGTATTCTTGGTTCAGCTACGCGTCGTTGCGGGTGGCCATCTGCAGGTGACATGGGATAGTTGGCAACAACAGCCAACTGCACCAACGCCTCTCCGAGCAACGACTGCTCGCCAGTACACCCTCCATGGTGCTTGCTGCCGCCAACTGCGATCCTACAGCCACCAGCCACTGCGCAGCTCCACGACTGTCGTAAGACTGAATCAAAATGTACTGCTAAGAGCTATGGGGTAAAGGGGTCGGATGCTAGTGCACGAAAGAAGGCGGTACCAACGAAGGCAATGTGATACAAATTGCACCAAAGGGGACGAAATTCAATCATTGCGTCACAATAATTAGTGTTAATTACTGCACGCTAGACGGAGATTTTCTTAACCGAAACATTTCTAATTTGCTTGCCACCGCCAGCAACTAATCCGCTATGCACAACTAGGAACTACAACGAACTCAACCACATGGTCGGCCTGAAGTGTCGCAGTTCGGTTCGAATTATCCGTTCTAGAATTTCGTTCGTTGGTTGTTCAACGTTCTTTGTCATTTACTCCGGGAAGCGACGTTTAATTAATGCTATTTGCAGCCAGGGCGCGGTGATTGAAATTAATTTGAAACAGCACAAGAGAAAATTTTAACCAAATAAACTCTTTAATTGGAAAATTGATTTGGTCGTTCTGAAAAGGACGGATTTAGTTGATGGGGGAGAAGCATGGTTCGCGATTGAACTTGGGCTTTCTTCTTGGTATTCCTGGTTCAGCTACTCGTCGTTGCGGGTGGCCATCTGCAGGTGACGTGGGATAGTTGATTCTTGTCTCGTTGTCAGGGGCGGCTTTTTACCGCCAAATCGTAGGCTTCAGCAGCCATTTTTCTCGCAGCGATGTTGACGGGAGCATCGGCACCAACGCCTCTCTGGGCAATGACTGCTCGCCAGTGCTGCTGCCGGCTACGATCCTACTGCAGAACCTACTCTGCACAGCTCCACGACCACCGAAAAACTAATTCAAAATGCGAAGGTGTATCCTTTATATAACATTCATGGCTGCCTAGGAGACGTTCGTTACTTAAATATGAAATCTGTGCTAGAAAAGTACTGTGTATTTGGTAAATTTACTCTGAAAAAATCGACATTATAAGACATTACCTTATATTTGCGTTAATTTCAATAGTTGAATGTTATAAATCAATAAATTTAAATATTGGAATCGAAGCGTAGAAAATGTCCCGATCGATTGGTGAAAACATTTTGTAAATCGATCGTGAAATGACTTAGTTATAAACGTTCAAAACCTATATATTTTTCGTGACGCTCCAAATTTTCGCAATTCGAACGTGTACCCCAGTATTGAAAACACCTACGTAGTCCTACGTCAAAAACGAGAAAAAAATCTTAGTAACACGAAAAACACAACCGTCGATCAATCGAACTTGAATATCCAAATGAAATCATTTTGGTTCAAATCGTGTGCTTTATACTGGTGTTGATAACATTGCCTCCAAAGAAGAGAGGCACGAAAATGCAGTACGAAGCAAAATTCAACAGAGGGGACAGGCTTCAGTTATAAAATCAAGCACCGGCAACAAAGGAAAATAGTTTTACAGCTGAGGGGTGTGGCTAGTGCTGTATTTACATGGAATAAAACTAAATGAAATAAAAAGAAGACAATTTGTAACCCACTTTTGAGGACCCGGAGAGGGAAAACTATATTTTCAACCTGTTCATGTGTAGATTTGTATGGGAGCAAAAGTAGGTCATCTTTAAGTGATAAATTGAACTACTTATACTAGTATTACTTTATTGAAATTTAATTAAAAAAAACGTTTGTTAGTTTTTCTGATCTAATGGTGTATAAATGAAGTCATTCTATTCAGTCAAACGAGAGTTATTAGCGTTCAAAAACCTTTCACTTTTGCGTAACGCTCTCACTTTTCAAAATTTTGAAATGACATCCCGTATAGAAAAGAGAAACGTAGTCCTACGTTAAAAATTTCAAAAAAGATTGCAGAAAAATTGTCTGATTTTAAATTTGTTTTGACGTAATAAAGAAGTTTTTTGGACAGGACTTAATTTCAAGCTCAGTTTTTGCATTAAATACTTCAAATGCATTACTGATTGCCAAGTTCAATTGATCGCATATTTCCAAGTAAGTTGCTAAATGTTCACTGCTTTTGCGTTTTTTGTAAATTTTGTGGGCTTTTTGTTTGCGATCCTTTATACTTTTGATTTCTCTGTTAAACCAGACTGGATGTTTAGTGTTTCCGTTACGTCGTTTTTTCTTTAATGGAATCTTTTGTGAGATGATGTTGGATAGGATTTCGTAGAAGGCGCCAACAGATGATTCGACATTTCCTTCGCCCCTAAAAATTTGTTGCCAGCTGATACAGTTTAATTTGTTTCTTATATTCTCATAGTTCGCGAGCTTGTATTCAAAAACTTCTTCTTATTTGTAGTCGTTGGGTCTTTGATATTCATGTATGAATAGGGAATATTCAATGGCTGTGTGAAACTTTTCGGTTTTCCATAATGGGTTCAATGATTCGGTCACACAGAAATCTTCATGAATAGTCGTTAAAAGGAGGTCTAGATAGCAATTTCCTTGGTTTTTTACATGGTTAATTTGATTCAGACCTAATTTAGCAATTTCATCAAACATGAAATGTAAAGTGATATTATCTCCAACGACTGGGAGAAGGATGTTTTCATTTTCAGAGTCTAAAATGAAGTCGGCGTTGTTTTGATTAAAGTCCCCATAGATGTGAACTTTTACTTCAGGAGGGAGTTCAGATAATATTTTTTCTGCGCATTTGAAAAACTTTTCATATGTAATTTTATTAGCATTAAGTGGTGGAAAATACACAGAGGCTAACACGTGTGTTTCACCTGCTATGAAAGATTTCACCCATTCATGCTCAAATTCATTAAATTTTGTAGTTGTAATAATTTCTGAATTAAAACTGGCAGAAACAGCTATGAGGACTCCACCACCTGATTTCTTCTCAGACTCATGAAGGTTCCTATCGTTTCTAAAAACATTATACACACTTCCAAATATTTCTTCACTACGCACGCTTTCGTCCCAACTAGTTTCAGTTGCCAGAATAACCGAAAAGGACGAACTTAATAAATTATTATAAATTTCCTTCATTTTGGCTGGGCTTTTCATGCGATGTAAATTTTGACAGTAAATCAAAATTTCAGTCGCATTCTGTTTACATGAAGAAATTGTTGAAAGTGTGTCGGTTGACAAAATATTATTATTATCACTATATACCTCTTCATTCATATCTGCTTCCAAAGAAGGCGTCATTACTTCCGAAAATGTTAAGAGGAGTGAAATTTGGTTGAGCTCTCGCGTAGTTGCTGCAGGCGGTGCATCCGTTCGCTGGACAGGATTCGCTGATAAGTTTCCAGATCGGCTGCTGCTTCAGTTGCATTCATTCCATACTCCTGATGAACTTCTGCGAAGATGCGTTGCAGATGGTCTGGAGCCGTTGGAAGGCCTTCGGATGCAAGCAGTATTTTGATGCTTGTTGACGTCATTCCTTCTACGCAGACTGTAGCAGGCTGGTCCTTCATATAGGCAAAGTATAGGCGGACGATTTTCATTATTCTTGGGTCGCATAGTCTGGCCCGCAAAAAACGTCCGTCCCCTTCCGCCGATTGTAACAATAGATGGCCGCATCGGGTTAAGTTCAAATTGCCTGTCTGTGTTCCTAATTGGAGGCAGCATGTTCGATATCTTGATTTTGTTGTTGCTGTGGTTGCTGATTTGCTGGATGTTGTTGGTTCGCTGGCTGTGGTTGTTGTTGTTGCTGTCGTTGGTTTGCTGGCTGTGGTTGTTGGTGTTGCTGTTGTTGGTTTGCTGGCTGTGGTTGTTGTTGTTGTTGCTGTTGTTGGTTGTTAGAAGGCAGTAGTAGTGCAGTACTTTCAGCCACGATTTGCACGATATTGGGTGAATGCTGGCTCTGCTTTTCTTGTTGGTATGGGTTTATTGTTTCACCCAGTATGAAGCTAAACTTTGAAGCCGAGAGTGCTGCAATTGGGTGGTCGGTGGTAGAAGGTGGACCGGTAAATTGAGCTTTAGCTGAGGCCAGTAGCTCTTTGTCTGTACCCAAAGTTCGATTGATGGGGAAGAGTTGTTGTTTTCTTCTTTTCCTCCTTTCTCTGGCCTTATCAGCAGCTTTTTCTTGAAGCTGCAGATTGTTAAGCTTCATGTCGTATCCTGACCAGTCCTGCCTCCAGCACCGTTTATTCCCTAAAGTACGCCATCCAGAGACAGGAGGGTCATTTTTTGGTGAAGATTCGGCACGTAGTACTCAAAAGTTATATGCAGCAGTGCACGATAAAGAAGGGGGATACCTTCAAATTTGCTTTAAGCCAGTATTGCTCTGGCAACTGGTGGTTGCAAGTACCCTGAAGGAGGGTACGCGGGCTAGCCAAAATGATGGATCAGGCTGTCGCTAGCAAGTGGATGGCTGGACAGCCATTTTTAATGAAGTTGTGCCCAATATATACACTCACCAATATAAAAAAAAAAAAAAAAAAAAAAAAAAAAAAAAAAAAAAAAAAAAAAAAAAAAAAAAAAAAAAAAAAAAAATAAAAAATAAAAAAAAAAAAAAAAAAAAAAAAAAAAAAAAAAAAAAAAAAAAAAAAAAAAAAAAAAAAAAAAAAAAAAAAAAAAAAAAAAAAAAAAAATATATTTCAGCTTTATCTTCCCACCCTCTCTCCAGCATTTTTCCCCCACTCCCACCCCACCCCCTCCCCCCCCCCTCCCCCCCCTCCCCCACCCCTCCCCCACACTCCCCCCCCCCCAAAACTAATTCAAAATCGAAGTTATCCTTTATACAACATTCATGCTGCCTAGAGACCGACAAAAGAAATCGCTAAAAAACGAGAAAACTCAAAAATCACAAAAACAACCAACTATCAAAAAAAACAAAAAAAATCAACAAAATCCCATCAAAACAAATCATCAAACAAAACTCAAACCAAATCTACCTCCAAATCCAATCGAACTGTACCCCAGTATTGAAAACACCTACGTAGTCCTACGTCAAAAACGAGAAAAAAATCTTAGTAACACGAAAAACACAACAGTCGATCAATCGAACTTGAATATCCAAATGAAATCATTTTGGTTCAAATCGTGTGCTTTATACTGGTGTTGATAACATTGCCTCCAAAGAAGAGAGGCACGAAAATGCAGTACGAAGCAAAATTCAACAGAGGGGACAGGCTTCAGTTATAAAATCAAGCACCGGCAACAAAGGAAAATAGTTTTACAGCTGAGGGGTGTGGCTAGTGCTGTATTTACATGGAATAAAACTAAATGAAATAAAAAGAAGACAATTTGTAACCCACTTTTGAGGACCCGGAGAGGGAAAACTATATTTTCAACCTGTTCATGTGTAGATTTGTATGGGAGCAAAAGTAGGTCATCTTTAAGTGATAAATTGAACTACTTATACTAGTATTACTTTATTGAAATTTAATTAAAAAAAAACGTTTGTTGGTTTTTCTGATCTAATGGTGTATAAATGAAGTCATTCTATTCAGTCAAACGAGAGTTATTAGCGTTCAAAAACCTTTCACTTTTGCGTAACGCTCTCACTTTTCAAAATTTTGAAATGACAACCCGTATAGAAAAGAGAAACGTAGTCCTACGTTAAAAAAAATTTCAAAAAGATTGCAGAAAAATTGTCTGATTTTAAATTTGTTTTGACGTAATAAAGAAGTTTTTTGGACAGGACTTAATTTCAAGCTCAGTTTTTGCATTAAATACTTCAAATGCATTACTGATTGCCAAGTTCAATTGATCGCATATTTCCAAGTAAGTTGCTAAATGTTCACTGCTTTTGCGTTTTTTGTAAATTTTGTGGGCTTTTTTGTTTGCGATCCTTTATACTTTTGATTTCTCTGTTAAACCAGACTGGATGTTTAGTGTTTCCGTTACGTCGTTTTTTCTTTAATGGAATCTTGTGTGAGATGATGTTGGATAGGATTTCGTAGAAGGCGCCAACAGATGATTCGACATTTCCTTCGTCCCTAAAAATGTGTTGCCAGTTGATACAGTTTAATTTGTTTCTTATATTCTCATAGTTCACGAGCTTGTATTCAAAAACTTCTTCATATTCGTAGTCGTTGGGTCTTTGATATTCATGTATGAATAGGGAATATTCAATGGCTGTGTGAAACTTTTCGGTTTTCCATAATGGGTTCAATGATTCGGTCACACAGAAATCTTCATGAATAGTCGTTAAAAGGAGGTCTAGATAGCAATTTCCTTGGTTTTTTACATGGTTAATTTGATTCAGACCTAATTTAGCAATTTCATCAAACATGAAATGTAAAGTGATATTATCTCCAACGACTGGGAGAAGGATGTTTTCATTTTCAGAGTCTAAAATGAAGTCGGCGTTGTTTTGATTAAAGTCCCCATAGATGTGAACTTTTACTTCAGGAGGGAGTTCAGATAATATTTTTTCTGCGCATTTGAAAAACTTTTCATATGTAATTTTATTAGCATTAAGTGGTGGAAAATACACAGAGGCTAACACGTGTGTTTCACCTGCTATGAAAGATTTCACCCATTCATGCTCAAATTCATTAAATTTTGTAGTTGTAATAATTTCTGAATTAAAACTGGCAGAAACAGCTATGAGGACTCCACCACCTGATTTCTTCTCAGACTCATGAAGGTTCCTATCGTTTCTAAAAACATTATACACACTTCCAAATATTTCTTCACTACGCACGCTTTCGTCCCAACTAGTTTCAGTTGCCAGAATAACCGAAAAGGACGAACTTAATAAATTATTATAAATTTCCTTCATTTTGGCTGGGCTTTTCATGCGATGTAAATTTTGACAGTAAATCAAAATTTCAGTCGCATTCTGTTTACATGAAGAAATTGTTGAAAGTGTGTCGGTTGACAAAATATTATTATTATCACTATATACCTCTTCATTCATATCTGCTTCCAAAGAAGGCGTCATTACTTCCGAAAATGTTAAGAGGAGTGAAATTTGGTTGAGCTCTCGCGTAGTTGCTGCAGGCGGTGCATCCGTTCGCTGGACAGGATTCGCTGATAAGTTTCCAGATCGGCTGCTGCTTCAGTTGCATTCATTCCATACTCCTGATGAACTTCTGCGAAGATGCGTTGCAGATGGTCTGGAGCCGTTGGAAGGCCTTCGGATGCAAGCAGTATTTTGATGCTTGTTGACGTCATTCCTTCTACGCAGACTGTAGCAGGCTGGTCCTTCATATAGGCAAAGTATAGGCGGACGATTTTCATTATTCTTGGGTCGCATAGTCTGGCCCGCAAAAAACGTCCGTCCCCTTCCGCCGATTGTAACAATAGATGGCCGCATCGGGTTAAGTTCAAATTGCCTGTCTGTGTTCCTAATTGGAGGCAGCATGTTCGATATCTTGATTTTGTTGTTGCTGTGGTTGCTGATTTGCTGGATGTTGTTGGTTCGCTGGCTGTGGTTGTTGTTGTTGCTGTCGTTGGTTTGCTGGCTGTGGTTGTTGGTGTTGCTGTTGTTGGTTTGCTGGCTGTGGTTGTTGTTGTTGTTGCTGTTGTTGGTTGTTAGAAGGCAGTAGTAGTGCAGTACTTTCAGCCACGATTTGCACGATATTGGGTGAATGCTGGCTCTGCTTTTCTTGTTGGTATGGGTTTATTGTTTCACCCAGTATGAAGCTAAACTTTGAAGCCGAGAGTGCTGCAATTGGGTGGTCGGTGGTAGAAGGTGGACCGGTAAATTGAGCTTTAGCTGAGGCCAGTAGCTCTTTGTCTGTACCCAAAGTTCGATTGCATTGTAGAATGTTGTTTTGAGCATTTGATTCTACGGGTTGATGACTGATGATGGGGAAGAGTTGTTGTTTTCTTCTTTTCCTCCTTTCTCTGGCCTTATCAGCAGCTTTTTCTTGAAGCTGCAGATTGTTAAGCTTCATGTCGTATCCTGACCAGTCCTGCCTCCAGCACCGTTTATTCCCTAAAATACGCCATCCAGAGACAGGAGGGTCATTTTTTGGTGAAGATTCGGCACGTAGTGCTCAAAAGTTATATGCAGCAGTGCACGATAAAGAAGGGGGATACCTTCAAATTTGCTTTAAGCCAGTATATATATATATATATATATATATATATATATATATATATATATATATATATATATATATATATATATATATATATATATATATATATATATATATATATATATATATATATATATATATATATATATATATATATATATATATATATATATATATATATATATATATATATATATACAGCAATTCCATGAAAAAAAGTTATACGATCTCTCAGAATTTTATAATATTCGGTAGGATTGTTCAACATCGAAAAATATTAGACCCGTATTTTTTTATTTCGTTATTAGACTGGACCTTTCTGCGTTAGACTGGTCCAAAAAATCGTGATTTTTCAAAATCTTCAATTTTCAAAAATTTATAACTCCTAAACCGTTTAACCGATTTTAGTCATTTTTGGCCATTGTATTGGTATTTTTTTGAATTTCCAAGCAAAAATACGAAACCTTTGAATATATCAATTTTTGTATGAAAAAAATACAAAACAAATAGTTTTTCTTGAATTTGACTGCGAGGGGCCTCAACGACTCCTTGTTTTAGTATTTTTAAATGAAAGAGCATTCAATTTTACATAACATATCAAAAAATTGGAGATGTTCTGCGTGTCGTTTTGGAGATACAATTTTTTAAATAATAAATCATTACTCTTCATTTTATACATCACCCGCCTGTAGAAACGATGAAGATGCATGGTAGATTACCATGCGTCTCCATCCAATCAAACCTATGACTAATGAAATCTATGAGTTACTTACAAACTTAGTATAACATTCGAATCAGTCTTTAAGGCTTTCCGTTAACCACACAGACCAATTGCTATTTTTTGACGATTACCTTTTCAAATAAATAAGGCTTTAAAATTTCAAATATTTTTGCTTAGTGTAAGTTCCAAGAAAAAAACACTTTAAAGCCGCGCGACATGATGAACATGTTAAAAAATAAGAAAAACACTTTTATACATTTATTTTTATTTATTAAGTTTTTTCATAACAATTTTATACATTTTTCTTCCGTTGAGACCACCCCAAAAAAAAGATATTATTTGCAGACGGGAGCGAGTAGAGCGGAATTTCTAAAGCGAGAAAGCAACAGAATAACAGATAACGCAAGCGAGCGACGAGTATGAAATGAAAGAGATGTTGTTCACTCTGCTGCTTCTCCGCTTTAGAAATTCCACTCTACTCCCTCCCGTCAGCGAGTAGACCTGATCGCTACAGCCGAGAAACAATTCAATTCAATCTCACAGGTCGATAAACATTCTACATCTACAGTAGGTAGTCAATACGTATCAACGGTTCTTCTTTTAAATAATAATACCAATGCCCCTCTGTGTAACGAAAAGAATGTTAGGTAATCAAATTGTCAATATCTACCTAAAGTCTCATTAGTCTTAGTTGCTATAATATTATATAATTATGTCAAGTAAATATTATTTATTATATAATATTTACTTGACATTCTGTGACCTACTCATAGATTTCATTAGTCATAGGTTTGATTGGATGGAGACGCATGGTAATCTACCATGCATCTTCATCGTTTCTACAGGCGGGTGATGTATAAAATGAAGAGTAATGATTTATTATTTAAAAAATTGTATCTCCAAAACGACACGCAGAACATCTCCAATTTTTTGATATGTTATGTAAAATTGAATGCTCTTTCATTTAAAAATACTAAAACAAGGAGTCGTTGAGGCCCCTCGCAGTCAAATTCAAGAAAAACTATTTGTTTTGTATTTTTTTCATACAAAAATTGATATATTCAAAGGTTTCGTATTTTTGCTTGGAAATTCAAAAAAATACCAATACAATGGCCAAAAATGACTAAAATCGGTTAAACGGTTTAGGAGTTATAAATTTTTGAAAATTGAAGATTTTGAAAAATCACGATTTTTTGGACCAGTCTAACGCAGAAAGGTCCAGTCTAATAACGAAATAAAAAAATACGGGTCTAATATTTTTCGATGTTGAACAATCCTACCGAATATTATAAAATTCTGAGAGATCGTATAACTTTTTTTCATGGAATTGCTGTATATATATATATATATATATATATATATATATATATATATATATATATATATATATATATATATATATATATATATATATATATATATATATATATATATATATATATATATATATATATATATATATATATATATATATATATATATATATATATATATATATATATATATATATATATATATATATATATATATATATATATATATATATATATATATATATATATATATATATATATATATATATATATATATATATATATATATATATATATATATATATATATATATATATATATATATATATATATATATATATATATATATATATATATATATATATATATATATATATATATATATATATATATATATATATATATATATATATATATATATATATATATATATATATATATATATATATATATATATATATATATATATATATATATATATATATATATATATATATATATATATATATATATATATATATATATATATATATATATATATATATATATATATATATATATATATATATATATATATATATATATCTATATATATATTTTGCTCAAAATCGCTTGGTATGTTCTTCACCAAAAATAATAAGACCCATATTTTTTTTTTTTTTATTACGATGACCATGTTCGATATAGGGTTACCAGAAAAATCGACATTTTTCAAATTTTTTTATTTAAAAAAAATCATAACTTCTGAACCACTGGGTCAATTTGCAATGTTTTTCTATGAATAGAAAGCTCATTATTTTTGAATTTTATTAAAAATATTGATTAAAATAATTAATGTACTTAAATTTGCTAAAATGGTCAAAGTATTTGTTTTTTATGATTTTTAAAATGTTGGACCACAACGACTATTTATTTTTATATTTTTTTATCAAAGTTCTTACATTTTTACATAACATATCAAAAAATCTTATATGTTCATCGAGCCGTTTTTGAGTTATATTTTTTTGAAAATTTCAAGTTTTTTTTCCCATACACACATGGAATGAGCATCATTTTCCATCAATTCAAAATAACTGGGGGAATTATTTCATTGTAGTTATTTTATTTTAAATCAAAAGTAGCTGAACATACATTCAACGAAACTAAATGTAGCGGAAAGCATAGCAATCCACAAACAAAATCCCAAAAACTTGCTTAGCAAGGGTCAAGGAAACGGATATTCGTGGCTGTTTAAATTTATACCTTCATCACAAAAACAACTAACTAAACAACACAACACCAATTTGACTACCTTCAAACGAAGTGATAATGAATAACCTTGTTGGTATCAAACAACATTTTAGGTAACAAACAAACACATAAACACAATCAAGTACCTCCCCTACCTCACACACTGCGGTACCAACAAACCTACAATAAATACTAGACCTACTGTGATGTTCCCTTCAAGTCGAGCACTCGAAGTCTGTAAGTAAGCTTCCAGTAGAATTAAAAGGAATTTGCTCGCGTGTAACATACCAAGCGATTTTGAGCAAAATCGGACAACTTTTTTTTTCAACTCTATTCTTTTCCCGTGCAATCGCTGTATATATATATATATATATATATATATATATATATATATATATATATATATATATATATATATATATATATATATATATATATATATATATATATATATATATATATATATATATATATATATATATTATAATTATAATATATATATATATTCCAATCAAACCTATGACTACCCCTTTTTATGAAATCTATGAGTAGGTCACAGAATGTCAAGTAAATATTATATAATAAATAATATTTACTTGACATAATTATATAATATTATAGCAACTAAGACTAATGAGACTTTAGGTAGATATTGACAATTTGATTACCTAACATTCTTTTCGTTACACAGAGGGGCATTGGTATTATTATTTAAAAGAAGAACCGTTGATACGTATTGACTACCTACTGTAGATGTAGAATGTTTATCGAACTGTGAGATTGAATTGAATTGTTTCTCGGCTGTAGAGGTACTCGAGGAGGGAGTAGAGTGGAATTTCTAAAGCGGAGAAGCAGCAGAGTGAACAACATCTTTTTTTTTTTTTCTTTTTCGCCCCTTTGTTTTATTTGTTATTCTGTTGTTTTTCTCTCTTAAAAATTCCCCCCTACCACTCCCCCTTTCCAACAAAACCCGCTCGCTATAGCCGAGAAACAAAACAATACCTATTGTAGTCTAGGCTGCAGTTCACTTCACTTGATCGTAGGTACAATATAAACATCATATAAAACACGGAAATTTATGTAAGAAGTTACCAGTTGAAAACAAAGTATCATATCAGAACAGTTATATCAAAGAATATCGTAAAATGAAACGTAAGTGTTCAATTTGTAGTGTTTGGGTGTTGAGTTCGTGTTCCAGAAAAATCAACGCAAAATTGTACGACCATGCTGTGGAAAAAAAGGTTAAAATTGATGAGAGTAGCTCTTTCATTTGTCAAAGTTGCTACAAGAAATTGTATAAGCACATTGATAACGGAAGAAAAATGTATAAAATTGTTATGAAAAAACTTAATAAATAAAAATAAATGTATAAAAGTGTTTTTCTTATTTTTTAACATGTTCATCATGTCGCGCGGCTTTAAAGTGTTTTTTTCTTGGAACTTACACTAAGCAAAAATATTTGAAATTTTAAAGCCTTATTTATTTGAAAAGGTAATCGTCAAAAAATAGCAATTGGTCTGTGTGGTTAACGGAAAGCCTTAAAGACTGATTCGAATGTTATACTAAGTTTGTAAGTAACTCATAGATTTCATTAGTCATAGGTTTGATTGGATGGAGACGCATGGTAATCTACCATGCATCTTCATCGTTTCTACAGGCGGGTGATGTATAAAATGAAGAGTAATGATTTATTATTTAAAAAATTGTATCTCCAAAACGACACGCAGAACATCTCCAATTTTTTGATATGTTATGTAAAATTGAATGCTCTTTCATTTAAAAATACTAAAACAAGGAGTCGTTGAGGCCCCTCGCAGTCAAATTCAAGAAAAACTATTTGTTTTGTATTTTTTTCATACAAAAATTGATATATTCAAAGGTTTCGTATTTTTGCTTGGAAATTCAAAAAAATACCAATACAATGGCCAAAAATGACTAAAATCGGTTAAACGGTTTAGGAGTTATAAATTTTTGAAAATTGAAGATTTTGAAAAATCACGATTTTTTGGACCAGTCTAACGCAGAAAGGTCCAGTCTAATAACGAAATAAAAAAATACGGGTCTAATATTTTTCGATGTTGAACAATCCTACCGAATATTATAAAATTCTGAGAGATCGTATAACTTTTTTTCATGGAATTGCTGTATATATATATATATATATATATATATATATATATATATATATATATATATATATATATATATATATATATATATATATATATATATATATATATATATATATATATATATATATATATATATATATATATATATATATATATATATATATATATATATATATATATATATATATATATATATATATATATATATATATATATATATATATATATATATATATATATATATATATATATATATATATATATATATATATATATATATATATATATATATATATATATATATATATATATATATATATATATATATATATATATATATATATATATATATATATATATATATATATATATATATATATATATATATATATATATATATATATATATATATATATATATATATATATATATATATATATATATATATATATATATATATATATATATATATATATATATATATATATATATATATATATATATATGTGTGTGTGTGTGTGTGTGTGTGTGTGTGTGTTAATAAATATGTATGTACATGATATCGTGATATGGCTATTAACTGGATCATACATGTTTCCTTCCAAATTTTCTAAGTTTGCCGTGAGCTTGACATAGCACACAACTTCATTAAAAATGGCTGTCCAGCCATCCACTTGCTAGCGACAGCCTGATCCATCATTTTGGCTAGCCCGCGTACCCTCCTTCAGGGTACTTGCAACCACCAGTTGCCAGAGCAATACTGGCTTAAAGCAAATTTGAAGGTATCCCCCTTCTTTATCGTGCACTGCTGCATATAACTTTTGAGCACTACGTGCCGAAGCTTCACCAAAAAATGACCCTCCTGTCTCTGGATGGCGTATTTTAGGGAATAAACGGTGCTGGAGGCAGGACTGGTCAGGATACGACATGAAGCTTAACAATCTGCAGCTTCAAGAAAAAGCTGCTGATAAGGCCAGAGAAAGGAGGAAAAGAAGAAAACAACAACTCTTCCCCATCATCAGTCATCAACCCGTAGAATCAAATGCTCAAAACAACATTCTACAATAAGGCAATCGAACTTTGGGTACAGACAAAGAGCTACTGGCCTCAGCTAAAGCTCAATTTACCGGTCCACCTTCTACCACCGACCACCCAATTGCAGCACTCTCGGCTTCAAAGTTTAGCTTCATACTGGGTGAAACAATAAACCCATACCAACAAGAAAAGCAGAGCCAGCATTCACCCAATATCGTGCAAATCGTGGCTGAAAGTACTGCACTACTACTGCCTTCTAACAACCAACAACAGCAACAACAACAACAACCACAGCCAGCAAACCAACAACAGCAACACCAACAACCACAGCCAGCAAACCAACGACAGCAACAACAACAACCACAGCCAGCGAACCAACAACATCCAGCAAATCAGCAACCACAGCAACAACAAAATCAAGATATCGAACATGCTGCCTCCAATTAGGAACACAGACAGGCAATTTGAACTTAACCCGATGCGGCCATCTATTGTTACAATCGGCGGAAGGGGACGGACGTTTTTTGCGGGCCAGACTATGCGACCCAAGAATAATGAAAATCGTCCGCCTATACTTTGCCTATATGAAGGACCAGCCTGCTACAGTCTGCGTAGAAGGAATGACGTCAACAAGCATCAAAATACTGCTTGCATCCGAAGGCCTTCCAACGGCTCCAGACCATCTGCAACGCATCTTCGCAGAAGTTCATCAGGAGTATGGAATGAATGCAACTGAAGCAGCAGCCGATCTGGAAACTTATCAGCGAATCCTGTCCAGCGAACGGATGCACCGCCTGCAGCAACTACGCGAGAGCTCAACCAAATTTCACTCCTCTTAACATTTTCGGAAGTAATGACGCCTTCTTTGGAAGCAGATATGAATGAAGAGGTATATAGTGATAATAATAATATTTTGTCAACCGACACACTTTCAACAATTTCTTCATGTAAACAGAATGCGACTGAAATTTTGATTTACTGTCAAAATTTACATCGCATGAAAAGCCCAGCCAAAATGAAGGAAATTTATAATAATTTATTAAGTTCGTCCTTTTCGGTTATTCTGGCAACTGAAACTAGTTGGGACGAAAGCGTGCGTAGTGAAGAAATATTTGGAAGTGTGTATAATGTTTTTAGAAACGATAGGAACCTTCATGAGTCTGAGAAGAAATCAGGTGGTGGAGTCCT
This sequence comes from Aedes koreicus, assembly GCA_024533555.2. Lineage (NCBI taxonomy): Eukaryota > Metazoa > Arthropoda > Insecta > Diptera > Culicidae > Aedes > Aedes koreicus. The sequence goes on along the minus strand of JAHHFK020002244.1, from coordinate 502 downwards.
CATAGCTGTTTCTGCCAGTTTTAATTCAGAAATTATTACAACTACAAAATTTAATGAATTTGAGCATGAATGGGTGAAATCTTTCATAGCAGGTGAAACACACGTGTTAGCCTCTGTGTATTTTCCACCACTTAATGCTAATAAAATTACATATGAAAAGTTTTTCAAATGCGCAGAAAAAATATTATCTGAACTCCCTCCTGAAGTAAAAGTTCACATCTATGGGGACTTTAATCAAAACAACGCCGACTTCATTTTAGACTCTGAAAATGAAAACATCCTTCTCCCAGTCGTTGGAGATAATATCACTTTACATTTCATGTTTGATGAAATTGCTAAATTAGGTCTGAATCAAATTAACCATGTAAAAAACCAAGGAAATTGCTATCTAGACCTCCTTTTAACGACTATTCATGAAGATTTCTGTGTGACCGAATCATTGAACCCATTATGGAAAACCGAAAAGTTTCACACAGCCATTGAATATTCCCTATTCATACAT
>JAHHFK020002243.1:0-51588 GCA_024533555.2 Aedes koreicus | reverse complement strand
AATATTGACATATGTAATAGAGGGAATTCGCCAACATTTATAAACTTTAATCGTGATGAGGTTCTCGATCTCTCGATATGCAGAGACCTTTCGTCAGGAAAGATTGTGAACTGGCATGTTTCTGATAAAGAATCATTGTCAGACCACAAGCATATTAGGTTTGATTATAAAGCCGAATCATTAATCACAGAAAATTATAGAAACCCAAAAAAAAAAAAACAAATTGAGACCTGTATCGTTTCTATTTAAAAAACGATAATACATTTGATGATACATCAATAAAAACATGTTCCCAATTAGAAAAAGCCTCTGATGAAATCATTGACAAAATGATCTCATCATATCATGCTAGTTGTCCTGTTCAACATAGGTCATCCAGTAGGGATGTTCCTTGGTGGAACGACAAGCTGGCTGAATTGAGGAAAAAATCTAGACAAATGTTCAATCGAGCAAAAGCTACTTCAGACTGGGACCAATACAAAAAGGCTCTGACTGAATACAACAGAGAATAGAGGCATGCCAAACGAAAGGACTGGAGACGGGTCTATGGAGAGATCAACAACGCTCCAGAAGCTGTAAGGCTGCACAAAGTTCTTTCAAAAGATCATTTAAATGGTCTTGGCAACCTTAAAAAAGAGGATGGTAGTTTTACAGTCAATTGTACCGAAACTTTGGAAGTAATGATGAGAGCTCACTTCCCGGGGTCAACATCTGTATTTGCTGAAGCACAGGACTTAGATGAAGTAGGACGCTTATGGATAGCAGATGCTTATCTTAAAGCTTGTGAAATCTTCACGCCATCTAGTGTTGAATGGGCACTGAGTTCTTTTCAACCATTAAAATCAGCTGGGAGAGATGAAATTTTCCCAGCTCTGCTCCAGCAGGGAAAAGATTTGCTTACTCCCTTGCTGACTGAATTATTCAGAGCTAGTGTTACTCTGAGTTATATACCAAAAGCTTGGAGAAAGGTTCGGGTTGTCTTTATTCCAAAAGCGGGAAAAAGAGATAAAACGACCCCTAAAGCCTTCAGACCTATTAGTCTTTCCTCTGTTCTATTAAAGACAATGGAAAAAATTGTGGACGACTTTATTAAGTCAACAAGCTTAATAGAGTCTCCCTTGAGCAAAAACCAATTTGCCTACCAATCTGAAAAATCTACAATAACGGCGCTACAATCGCTAGTTAATAAAATCGAGAAATCGCTTCAAGCCAAAGAAGTAGCTTTGGTAGCATTTCTTGATATTGAAGGAGCATTTGACAATGCATCCTATAGCTCAATGCGCTCCGCAATGGAAACAAGGGGCTTGGATAACTGTATTATCGACAGGATTATGGCGATGCTAACAGACCGAGAAATTTCTGCTGATCTTGGAGGTGCGCAACTAACTATTAGTTCGATTAAGGGCTGTCCTCAAGGAGGAGTCCTATCGCCCTTATTGTGGTCCTTAGTAGTAGATGAACTGCTTAAAAGACTAGAAGAGCTAGGGTACGAGGTGATTGGCTTTGCTGACGACTTAGCTATAATAGTTCGTGGGAAGTTTGATGACACGATATCTAGTCGGTTACAAACTGCTCTCAATATAACTGTCAAATGGTGTAGAATAGAGGGCTTAAATGTAAACCCTTCTAAAACTGTTATAGTACCTTTTACCAAAAGGAGAAAGTTAAATTTAAAACAGCCTACTCTCAATGGAGTTCAAGTTCAGTTTGCGGAAGAAGTTAAATACCTTGGTGTTACTTTAGATAAAAAAAACTAATTAAGGGTACAAATGCCTTATGGGTATGTAGTAAAGCAGTGGGCAAAACATGGGGACTTCGACCAAAAACTGTCCATTGGATTTATTCTGCAATAGTTCGTCCGAAAATTACATATGCTTCGCTTATATGGTGGCCTAAACTTGATGAGGTAACCACCCAAGTGAAGCTAGGTAAACTGCAGAGACTTGCCTGTGTATCAATAACTGGGGCAATGAAAAGTACACCATCTGTTGCTTTGGATGCCCTTCTTAACATGTTACCTTTACACCAATTTATAAAGCAGCAGGCAGCGAAAAGTGCCCTGCAATTCAAACGATACAACAAGATTTTAGATGGTGATCTGGTTGGACATTTAAAGATCCTTAAGAATTTCAAGCTAAACTCAGATGTTAAAACAATAGAAGATTGGATGACAACGAAGACAAACTACGACGTTCCTTTCAAAGTGGTTAAATCAAGCCGCTATGTATGGGAGTCTGGTGGGCCTAGTTTACGTCCAGGTTCCATTGTATTTTACACGGATGGGTCGAAAATGGGAGAAAATACTGGAGCCGGGGTTTATGGCCCTGGAATCAAGAAAACTATACCAATGGGACATAGTCCAACGGTATTTCAAGCAGAAATTCATGCCATTATCGAATGTGTGAATATTTGTTTAACGAGGAAATACAGATTTGCAAAGATCTGCATTTTTTCCGATAGTCAAGCAGCTCTCAATGCGCTTAAAGCTTTTACATGTAAATCTAAGCTAGTGTGGGAGAGCATTCTTTCTTTAAGGCAATTGGCCAGTAGGAACGAAGTTACTCTATACTGGGTGCCCGGCCATTGTGGTATTGAAGGAAATGAAAAAGCAGACAGCTTAGCAAGAGAAGGTTCAGCATCAAATTTTATTGGTCCGGAACCATTTTGTGGAGTCCCAGAGTGTGCTCTGAGGACTGAAATAAAAAATTGGGAACTGTCCATGGTAGAATCAAACTGGAACGCTACGGATACATGCAGACAAGCCAAGAAATTTATAAGACCAAGTGCTGTAAAAGCCCGGATCTTACTTAATCTTAATAAAAAAAAACCTTCGGGTAATTACTGGTCTATTGACCGGTCACTGCCCGAGTAGGTATCACCTAAACAAAATTGGTAGAATTCATTCTACAGAATGTCGTTTTTGCCAATTTGAAAATGAAACTGCAGAACATATACTCTGCAGCTGTGGAGCATTATTCAATCAAAGAATGTCAATATTTGGAAAGGGGTTACTAGAGCCCCCAGAAATTTGGCAAAACGATCCTGGTAGGGTATTAGACTTTATGAAACAAGTCGAGCCTAACTGGAATCAGGGGCTATGTCAACCAATGTCCATCACACCTTAATTGTGACAGGATATTTGACTTGCACCAAATCAAATATGGGTCATACAACAATAATCCTAATCAGTGGATGTAGTTGTGTTTTGGCTCTACAGAAGGAAAAAAAAAAGCGAGGCAATACTTCTGTATATTTTTGATTTTCAGGTTAAAAATGGTGAAACAATATTTGCCTCTAATTTTAAGCCAAGGTCGAATCTTAGATCCATAGACCTATATTAGAGCCATTCATATGATGCTAAACGAGGTCCATCAATCTGGCCACCCTGACGGAGCCTAGTGGGTCGTCATCCAACAAAAGCCAACAACAACCAAGTCAGCAACGGTCTGGTCTGATCCGAGGGAGCACTATTATATGACGATGTGAACCGCACCATATCAGTCGTCGAGGCTGAAGCGAAGAAAGAAGGTACAACGAGCGATGAATATTCATTCGAACTTTGGTCGTCCAACTTACGCTTGGGACGAATGTGTTTTCCATGTACGATACAAACTCTTTGGCCGTAGCAGCAGCAGCCGAGAGCCGAGTGAGTCTTATTTACCAGGGAGGCCTTTTAGTATCGGTGCTGCTTATATACCTCTGTTTGAGCCGCAGCAGCAAACAACGACGGTGCCCATAGATACGGATCTCGATTTCATTTTTCTCTATTTGGCTTGGGTGATGGTGTGAGGGCTTCTATGTACGTTTGAATGACGACCCGAACGGCTCAGAGCGAAGCTGTCACACCGCTCTGTTGCGACGCAACGGATTTAATTTCAGTTTAATGAATTCACCCCAGATTTTCGTTTATAATTTATCATTAATATCTCACACTCGGTGTCTCATCATGTCTCGTGGCCTCAGCCTATGATGGTGGTCTAGTCGTTACCTAATATGTCACGCAGTCGGTTTCGCGTTGGGAGTCGTGTGCTTGATTTTTTTTTTAACCATTAGCGTAAACGTTGGAGGATCGTTACTTTTCAGACTGTGGTTGAAATAACAAATTTCCACCTTCTCTTTGCAGGATGTAGTCGAGGTTATTTCTCTTCGTTTTATTGCAGTAAAGCATCTATATAATATTGATATTTGATCCGCAGAAAGGCTCAGGATCTTTCGTTGATAGTTTGTTTAAAGTACATAGTAAGCTTAAATAAGACAAATCCATATTTTGATGTTTGATAACACCTTTTGGCAACAAACGATGGTCCAAATAAGAAAATCGCCCAGACAAGTGGCCATCATTTGAATGTTCATAACAGCTCAATCGATGGGAGATTTTGTTTTTTGCTTCATAAAAAATTTATAGCAACAAAGTTTTAACAACATTAGCAAAAGGTTTCTTGTTATTGTGAACATCGATGATTGCAATGGATGTGTCGCGAGTGTAACAAACACAGACCTCAGCATTAAGTACCTAGCCTGTTTGGGCCTGTTTATCTTTTCCTGCCACTCAAATTATGGTTCTTAAAAGTGCACTGTTAAAGTGCTTCATAACAGTTCTTGATCGTGGCATTTTTTGCGTTTCCAAAGCATCCAATCGTAACGTGTGTGGCAAACTATATGACACGCTTTTATCCCAGGGCAGTCGAACAAATTTCCCACAGGAAAAGATATTCGACTGTATAGGAGTTGCAATTACACAGAGAACCAACAGTTGATGCTTGGGACTAACATACAATATGCGTCAGATTTGTAATTTCATTCTAGCTTAGTATCTTTATTAGCAACATTCAACATTACCTGTATTAACATAAATGATGATTGAAGATAACGCTTCATTTCCACTCGATTTTGTATTTATAACCGCTTCAAAACAACGCCTGAAGCTTTTGCAGGCTTTGAAAATATAGTCAAATATAGACATTTCTCTCCCATGCTTTGTTATGTTGGTCCGTAGAGAGTTCAACTTCAAGTGAGGATGTTCACATACACGTACTTAAATGTTCACCCGTACACTGAAATTCAAATGATTTAAGTCAGGTGAGCTAGGTGGCCACATCTCTTTGGACCAGAATTGGGGCACGTTGTCCTTCAACCACTTTTGTGTTTTCTTTGACGTATGGGCAGAGGTTCCATCTTGCTGGAACACAATATTTGTATCCTTAGCGTAGGTAGATGTAATCCAAGGCAAATTTTCATTTCGAATTTCACGCCAACTCATCCAGTGTTTGGCAGCACCCTCTCAGAATCCAATGAAACTTTGTGGGTGTGTAGACTATGTCTTTTCAAGCAACTTTGCATACTTTGTTTTTTTTTTTCAAAATTTATCTAGACTGCCATTTGAAAAGGGCTTAAGTTTTTTGATCGTTTTTTTTTTAAATCAACATAACTCAAAAAGGACAAGACTTACAAAAAAGTGATGTATGGGTGACTTTTAGAAAATTGTCTTAACTTTTATGAAAAAAATTGTAAAAAAATTGTAAAATCGATTCTTACACGCTAAAAAAAAATATTTTAAAATTTAAAGTCAATTTGCAAAAAATGGCTATCTTAGAATTGGACGAAATTTTTTTTTAATAAAGGCAATATAATTGTCTAAAAGTTCGCCATACATTGCAAGATGGGCACTTTTAAGGAAAAAAAAGTTTTTCTAACAACAAATTTTTCATGTCCTATTTTTACCGTGTATCGCGCCAACTCGTCTTATAATTTGGTCCTAAAACCTCACAGAAGCCAATTAAATTTAATTATAATGACAATTTGGATTTTTTAAGGGTCTTTGAATGTTTGAAAAATCAAGGCTACCATTTGGAAAGGGCTTATTTTTAAATTATTATTTTTTTTTTAAACTTTAGTGATAATACAATTAAATCAGGTGGTTGATCCTGTTTATTACCAAAACTTTGAAGTATATTACAAGAAGGACAATAAATTGGAAAACAAAAGCTTTATCATAATATCTGAAGTATTGACCCATGACTCAATAGCAGTTCAGTTGTTTATATCAAAATTGCTAGATTTCATTAAACAAAATTCAATATATTGCTCAAAAATTATTTTCATGTCAGATGGAGCAGCGGCCCATTATAAAAACAAAAAGAACTTTGCCAGCTTGTGCAATTTCAAGTCCAAGTATGGATTGGAAGCAGAATGGCACTTCGTTGCAACGCCTCATGGGTCTATTTGATGCTATTGTTGGTACTCTCAAGCGAATGGCAAAGAGAGCAAGCCTTGCTCAAGATTATGGAAACACAATCAAAACCCCTCGGGAACTATATGACTGGGCAGTTGAACAGTCAAATAAAAGTATTTTAAAACTGAATTTCTGCTTCATATCAGCTGATCAACTTTTTTCCATTTTCATTACCTTTTAGTATGTAAATGTGAGAAGGGGTTTCTATACCCGTAAAAATAATACTTGTTACATATATATGAAGCTATGTTAAATACTAATACGTGAAAACCGGCACCATAAACGGGCAAATTTATCGAGAGGAATGCTTGCAGAAGCGCTTGCTGCCCTTCCTCCGCTCTCACCGTGGTCCCACGCTGTTTTGGCCGGATCTCGCTTCGTGCCATTATGCCAAGCCTGTAATGGATTGGTACGAAGCGAAGGGCGTTAATGTTGTTCCGAAAAGAGGCGAACCCACCAAATACACCAGAACTTCATCGGATTGAAAAGTTTTGGGCGATAATGAAGAAGAAGTTGAAGAAAAGCGAAAAAAAACATTCAAAACCGATTTAAGAAAAGCTTTGCATGAGCATGAGCATGCATGAGCATGAGCATGAGCATGAGCATGAGCATGAGCATGAGCATGAGCATGAGCATGAGCATGAGCATGAGCATGAGCATGAGCATGAGCATGAGCATGAGCATGAGCATGATTGACCGCCCGAGGTTGCTACTCCGTTGTTGCCAGATCAGCTGTTATTACACAGAGAACCAACAGATGTTGCTAACATACATCTTCAATGTGTAAAAACTGGTGATCCCAAACTAAGGCAATACCGGCGCCGGCCTCGCCCGAATGCAGGTCAAGTAGGGAATGGGTAGGAATATGTTGACGTGATACTCGCTTTATAGGAAGCCGCGGAATCCACTGCACTTCCACGAGAAATCACTGGGATTTTGGATAACAGGATTGGGTGGCAGCAGGGTTCGTTTTGGTTAACGATAAGCTGTCAAGTGTAATTAGTACCGATTTCCGATTTGAACCGATTTAAACCAACAGTAAGGATGCTATTGGGGCCACTCACAAAGTGTGATTGTGGTTTTTCATTGGGACAGCAAAGTGATTTTTAATAATGCTGAAAAGCCGATTTTGACCGGTTTAAACCTACAGTAAGGATGCTATTGGGGCCACTCACAGAGTGTGATAGTGGTATTTGATTAGGAAAACAAGGTAATTCATCTCAACGCTTGAGAACCAACTTGGACCGACACCAACAGTACGGATGCCGCTGGATCCCTTACAAAATGAGACAGTGGTTTATTTGTTCCAAAATAGGGTGGCACGACGAGCATGGCGAACGAATAATTTGGATCACAATCAATTATGTACCTCACCACCGAATGATTTTACCCGGCGAACCATGACTTCTGATGCTCACTCGATCACTCGCGCAACGAACAATTAGCAACAAAATATTGCGGAACAAAGTATTGACACAACCGATTCAACCGATTCAACCGAAGGTCGACGCAAACCTACTAAAAATAAATTTTATTAATATAGATACAATGGGTAACCCAACTCCGTATGTTCACGTCCAGTTTCCGGTACATTCATTCATCAAAATTAAGAACAAAGATATAAGTAGAATCCTCGTAGTCCCACGGATGTTTGAAGGCCCAGGTAACCAATAAGCATTAGCATATGCAGTAAGTCAACCCTAAATCTACATTTAAGATACTACAAGCATTATATTAGCATTATATCAGCATCTTAAATGCTATCTGTTGTAAAGCTGCCTTTCAAATGCTATTTAAATGCTTGTAGCCTGTAGTAATCATTCCGAATGCAAAATAGCATTAATGAAGCATTATCATAGCATTGCAGTAAAGCAGCCGTATATTGGGCCAAAAGTGGCATTTATGTTGCATTTAAGCCGACTTAATTGCTTGATAGGCTGCCGTAAAGACGCTTTGGAACTGTTTATTGGTTACCTGGGGAGCATAGCCATTTCTATGAAAAGATACTAAGAGTTGTTGTTGCAAGCTGTCTACGGTTGGTGGTAACTATGTGTTGAACACAATTGGCTGAAATGAGGATTGAATGAGAATAGTGGGAACATCCCATTGAATAAATGACTATAATATTAGCCATTTATTAAGCTAAAGCCCATTCGAGCTATATCTGATGACGTTAGATCGTTTTGTTGTCTTCTACAAAAAGTGCGCCGAAGACACCAAAATGACTCAGTGTAAAGACACACTTCTGCAATTGTTTTCACACAGGAGACTCATGCAACTTTCGCGCAATGAATAATAATTATTTTAATAAACATATAGGCTGTATGATATATGATATATGCTATGTGTAGCATGCTGTACATGATATAGCATTGTATTGTGGCGTGACATTTATTTCAGTTAATCTGCGCTCTTTCACCCTTCAGCCTACTCCTTTGAATATTGCACGTTACGGATGTTTCAAACAATATTGAAACAGTACATTAGATACCATAATGATGTAGCCTTTCTACGAAGGATCCGTCAGAAGATCCATGTGTGGCAGCTATAAGTGATGATCCAATGGCCATACTTCCATCATAGTTCTTCTCCCGCTTCTGATGCTTCGACAATGATGATATCAACTTCGCCGCTTCTAGAGCACCCATGGCTAACTGTACGTTTGAAATATCACAATGATTTTTTAAAACCGCTGGTAAACTTACCATAGTACTGGATATGTTTGCAAAAATAAAAAAATATATAAAATCTAGAAATTGCTAGATGGAATGCGTTCACCTCAAAGTTGAACCACAAATTAAATTCATCTGTAAAAAGAGGTTTTAAAGAGATTTACAAATATTTACAAATCAACACTAATACCAATTGAAACAAATGGCGATTATGCTGTTGGGGCCACTCACAAAGTGTGATAGTGGTTTTTCATTATGAAAACAAGTTATTTTTCATTGACGTTTGAGAGTTGAATCCTTTAAATTTGGACCACAGTATGTCAACAGTAAGAGTGCTGCCACCCACGATCATATAATCTGAATTATGCAGCACAGAGTCTCTAGGAAAACTGAAACTGAATCATCCATCAAGCCTACAACTCAACAATCCTCCCTACAGAAGTCCGATTGCTTCGAGGGTATCTCTCCGATATGGTTAAATCCCATATAGAAAAGTAACAGTGATCTATACTCAAAGTTAACTGGGTGTCCTCTGGAGATTCGTCTATGTGGAAGAAAGCTCTCACATAGCAAATCCCATACAAACATTATCTCACCGACCAACGTGAACCTCTGCTCAGCTACTTTGGGACTCAAAATGAAGCCAATAATGTATTCGGAGCTGACACCTTATTTTTTCCCATCACACCATCACACCCCCACGCCAGAAATGATTTTTTTGCTTTATTCTGAAACTGTCCATCCGTCGCACCCGTCAAAAGCCACGCAAGAGTGACGACAAGAATACCCAAGTACAACCACTCGTTGTTCCGAAAACCATCCCATTTCCGGATTGGTGCATATTAAATAAGCATTAATTGAGTTCTTAAAAATAAACTTATCTGATTTTCCGTGCCGTTGGTTGAGACATCTTCTGGACATACAGTGAAGAACCTATCGTCAAAATAATGATCAAAATGGAAAGACTCGCCGGTCCACTTTGATGACCATCACAACAGTAAAACTACTCCAATGTTTCACAGTTCCTCACTCAATCACTTCAATTGTAAAAAAAAAATTTCGCGAAAAATATTAAGAGCAAAATTGCAAAACACGTCAATTTAGTAGCGCGGTCTACTTCGATCTCCTCAAAACCGATTTAAGAAAAGCTTTGAAGAAAAACTGGGAGAAATTGTGTAAGGAAGATGGACAAAGCCTCTCTCAAGATCTCATGAGCAGTGTTAAGAGAAATGTACGAGCATTCAGATTGGGAGAGAAAATTCAATAAATAAATTATGCCAAAACATAGTTCATATATAGTTATTTAATCCCTGAAAATTTGAGAAGTATCCGATTTAAAATGAATTTTTCATGATCATTTTTGTGTGTCTCATTTTTTCCGAGTCCAGTCTTTATAACCTAAAATTAATTCTCAGTGATGTTCCCAACTATAACCTAATGTATTCATCACATAGTAAAATTAACAACGTCTTAGTACTTGAGTGTATATTTTTCAAATGGCTTATATTAAATCAAAACCCAAGAAACAATATCTGTATAGTAGGGATTCTAATGTTTTAAATATGGAATAATCGAAAAACTAGGAAAATTTAAATTAACACTTCACTTTATCACTTTTTCTACAAAAAAAAATAAAAAACTGAAACACTTTTCGTAGACGCCATATGCCAAAATTTTGCAATATAAAATGAGGTCTTAAAATTTGACTCATTCTTCCATAGTTTGAACCTATGAAAAACCTGTAACGGGTTATTATTCTTCAAACGAATCAGAAATCTGACTTTTCCAAATGTAAACATAATTTTACACAAATATTTCTTACAGAAGTTCTGAAGCAATGCTCTTTATTCAAGGGCGGGCATTTATTCAAGAGCGTTTAAGTTTTTCGTAGTAGAACTGAATATTGATCCAGACATCTAAAAGCGTTTAAAAAACAAACTAATTCCTACACGATTTTCAGATAATTTCACTTCTCTATATTTTGATCACTAATCTTTGGTTGATTACGATATCCATTTCAAAAAAGCTATTCTCGCATTCTTTTAAACATCGCCATTATTTCAATTTTTTTGCAGCGCGATTTACAATATTATAAAGTTTTACAAAATGCTATTGTAACTTAGCAGAAACAATGTCATGTTGCAAATAGGCTCCCCCCTTCCGCTTTTTCCATTGCAGTTGTGTATGATTTTGAGGTGCATAGCCAATGAAAACTTTCCATGATTTGTTTCAAGAGAGCTTTTTATGCTCTATTGAAACAAGTTGTGCTATAGGATTTTTTTTTGCTATTGAAGGCAACCAATCCGAACACCATCACCCCTGCTGGCTGTTTGGTCCGAAACGTCAATTTGACGTACATCAAGGTACATCAGATGCTTTCTGTGAACTTATATACCGGTTGGCGTCGACAGTAAACAGGTTCTCGTCCGTGAAAAAAACTAAGCAGATTCTTGCTTCCCTCAACTATAGCTGCTTTAATTCTGTTAGTAATCAGGTGTCTTCAAACTCGACCTTCGGATTTTCCTTTTAAGTCATGTTTCACCACTCTTCACACCGTTGCTTGTGGTACATTAGCCTGCTATTGAAATTTTCATTCGATTGAATTGTTTTGGCTAGTGGTTTCGCGTCATAAACAATGCAATTAAATAATTGCAATCAACTGAACTATCAGTTCTACACAAATACATGTTAAGAAAGATTTAATATTTTCCATCTACATGCTACGATTATTGCACTTGAAAATAGTTGTGTGACAAAATTTGGTTCTCTGTGTAATTACAGCTGATCTGGCAATACCGGAGTAGCAACCTCGGGCAGCAAATCATTCTCATGCCCATGCTACATTGTGAACTGGACCAAACAGACGGAAGAATTGACCTTCTTGGCCACGTCCCGAATCGAATGGTTCGGATTGCGCTTGAAGTACAGTGTGTCTCACAATAGGTGTCACCTTTTTTCAGTCTTGGTTTATTTCAGCTGGGTAATTTTAACAGCGAAATTGATTATACCCGTTTTGAGTGTATTCTTTTGACAGCTTATCGCTGAAGATAAATAAGCGATTCCGTTTGTTTATATTTATCAGCTACCATGGAAGCCATACGGAAGCAAGTTTTGAAATTACATTTGCAAAAGCTTAGACCGTGTCGGATATTCAATAGCCTTTAGCAGTTCGGAGTGAGTAAGCGTTTTGTTTTTCGTACCTTGAAACGGTTCAAGGAAATAAGGAAAGGAGGTGCCAGACGAACTGCCAGAACGAAGAAAAAGATCAAATGTGTGAGGGAGCGAATAAGACGTAATCCGACCGTATCTGGCTGTAAATTAGGCAAACAATTTCAAATGTCCCCTGCTTAAATGAACAGGCTCCTCAGACATGATCTAGAATGCAAGCCGTACAAGAAACAACGGGTTCACGGGTTGACGGAGCGTCAAAAACAGGGTTCAAAGAAGCAGAAATATTTTGGTTCGGCACGGTGACTACGAGATTTTATTTTTGGGTAGCTTTTTACCCTTCCTCCTTTAGGACAGTCATAATCAACAAAATGGTCGTGTTTGTGGCAAAAGTCTTGCCATTATTCCAAGAGATAAACTAGCCGTAGAACGCTATTAGAATGTAGCGAAAATCATGGTATGGGGCGCCGTTTCACGAAAAGGAATATCTCCTCTTCTTTTCATAGAAACTAACGTAAAAATAAACACTGCATATTATATCGAGCAGGTTTGAAGAACCATCTGCTTTCTCATGCTTCAACGCTATATTGGAATAAACCATATTGTTTCTAACAGGACTCAGCTCCAGCTCACAAGGCAAAGAAGACACAAACGTGATGCGCGGAAAATTTGCCCGATTTCATCACAAGCGACGAATGGCCTGCATCTACACCGGATCTCAACCCACTTTACTACTTTGTTTGGGATTATATGCTTCAACATATAGGCACTACGAAAGGGCTTACTTTAGATCGACTCAAGAAACATTTGGATTATATTTGGAACCAAATTCCTCAGGAAATCGTGCGTGCTAGCTACGATGAGTTTCAAAGCGTTTGCGCAAAGTTATCAAGGAAAAAGGCAAGAGATTCGAATTGAACTAATATGGATAATTTCTATAAAATGTATCTTTCACATGAAAAATAAATGCTATGACTTGGTTGATTTGTTTTGCTGTAATCCCATTTTGTTTTAGTAACATTGTCTATTGTGAGACAGCCTGTAATCTCTTTCCTTCCTTGCATTCACGGGGTCGGTCGTCATCGTTTTTCTTCCACTGCCAGCTCGCCGCTGGGTCGTCTCGGTCTCCTTGATAGATGTTACCACACGGGACACGGTCGAATTGACGATACCTAACTGTTTCCACCTGTGCGACTGGTCTGGATTTTCCACGACCGTGCCCATAGTTTTGTGTCGCAGCACTAGTTGCTTGGAAACCATCTCGATATTTCGATCTCGATCTCAACGAAATTTTAACATTACACTCTCAACTAGTTCTACTTAAAATTTCATCAATTTTCAACCATGCAATTTAGAGTTATTCACAAAAGAAGGTTTTTTTTCGAGTACAATCTTTACTACGTAAACGAATGCTAAATTGAGCGATCAAAATTGATGCGCTAGCTATCACAGAAAATGTCACGATTTTCCAATTTTTCCGATTCCGATTTTTTGTACAGTATTGACAGTTCCATTGACCAGAAAAATTGATCTAAGAAATATTTAAATCTTAAATAAAAAAAATTGAAAATTCATAAAAAAAAATTGATAAATATCTATTGCGTAACGATGTGGATAACTATGCTTCTGAACTCGATTGATTACCCACACAAAAGACTGCAAATTATAATCAATCAACAATTTTACGATACCCGAACTCATTCCAGTAGAATTTTAAAACCCAATTAAAAAATCTACAGCATCTCAGTACCACCGTTAGTTACCCCAACGGATCAGTTCACTACAATTATGCTCCAACCGTGGCCCAGCAGCTCCATGGTTGGTCAATTGGCTCTAAAAGCTTCGGTATTGGATTCCTTTGTTACACCGCCGAGTCCGACGACGTCGACTTTTCTCCTGCCCATCAGCGGGCTACCAAGCAACAGTGGCAGTATTATCATCGTCATCATCATGATCATCATCATCACCAACACCACCGCGGTTCATCGCCAGCATCCTGGCTCGAATCCAACATCATCTCTTCTGCTGGTGAACAGTCAAACGGACACGATGCCGAGCTGCCCGCTGTTGACTATATAATCGAAAATAACCCATGCCACTGCGCCCAACCGCCGGTGCCGACCGCAGAGCTCCACACAGGCGGTGTGGCATGAAGTTGTTAGTGCACGGCATCAGTAAGTACGTGGGTCGCTGGGGTGGGAAGAACAAAGTTCTTGACGATGCCGATCAAAGCACCCCACTGCGCAAACACCAATCATTTCTTTTTTTGCTCTTTCGTACGAGCTATGTCTTGCGTTTATTCTCAATAGCGTGTATGTGTGCTATACGTCATTTAATCGAATGCCCGATTTGGAGTGAATTATTAATTGAGTTATTGCATAGTGACGGGTGAATTCGCTTGCTTGGGTGAAATGAAATTGCAATACATTAAATGAACGTTTTGCATTTTTGGGTTCTTCCTTCCAATTTGAAAATTTACGTTTTTAATACTTCAACCGTATAATAAAAGAATAAGCTGCCTTCATACTCAAACCAACTGTGGCCGATAACACCTCAAACACGAAATCTTCACCGTAATTTACTGTCAATGGCATCCTACCCAAATTTTACTACCCATTCAACGATATAAACTGTCAAAGCAATTATCGAAAAGAATAGAGTCATTCCTGTTCGTATTCAGCTCCTAGGCACTAGCTGCCAGTCGGTTCATTCTAGAAATAACAATCTTTTGTCAAAACCAGGCAGTAAAACAAATTATCGGCCCAGCAAAAACTCGTCGAAGGACCATCGGAGAAGAAGAGGAGATAAAGTTGTTTGTTGCCTCTTTTTATGTGCACTGCCCGCTGCCAAGGTTTCGTCTTCTCCGAAGGGCTTATGTACAATACATATCAACCCATAGTACATCAGAGCGATCCAACCCAGCACAGCATAGGCAGTGGGATTGTATCACTTGCCTTGTTGTACATGCTTTTGGGGGTTCTCGAATGTTTTCATTCACTGATCCAGGCTGACTGGATTTTGTTTTACCTCTGTTCGCATGCCAGGGGATCCGGGAGTGCTTTTTATGTTACACAAAAGCCACTTTCCGGGCAAGGAACTACTATCGGGGACTGGTGGTTGGCCCAACCGTTCGTTTTACAACATTCCTTCGACCGAATTGAAATTAAATTGTTGAGGTTTTCATAAAACCATAACTTTAAAATTTATGAGAAAATTGAATTCGTCGTAAAACATTACGATGTGGCTTTTTTACGGTTTGCTTTGCACTCACTCGATCCAATGATTGCAGTCGAACAGAGTGGAGTTCTGAAGCGATGTAGAAATGAAAACTTTTAGATAACTTTTTATATACTGAATACTGGTTTAGTCAGCTCAGTACAAAACGAAACAAATGACTCATGTGTCTTTTAATTTACCGGTAAGAAACAAATTGGCAAATGGAATTTTCCCTAGTGCACGGAATATTTTCAGAAATTTCTTTAAACTTTCGTAGCCTTTTGTTAGGCGAGCTAAACCACGAGAAAACGTATCAAACTGGACCTCAAAATCAACTGGGCACCGCTGATTGTACTTTGAATATATTCAATTGAACTGATTTTTATCTCGTGTGTATTCCGGTAGGCGAGTAGAGTGCAATGATCATTGAATCGATTTTGATCGAAAAAGCTGCTTGAGGAAAGTGATAATTACTATTAAAGAGTGTATCGAAAAGTAGTTAGCAACATTGATTTTCAAATAAAAGCGTGAAAAAAAGCATTTGACTTCATTTGACTTCATTTTTCGATTTTTTTTTTTTTTAAAAAAAAAAGACCGTGCGTTTCGTGGTTGCCGATCCGTTACCGATCAGAACTAGTGTAATTGCACAGAGAACCACATAGATGGAGCTTGGGAGTAGGCTTTACATCTTCAATGTACAAGTTCACTAGTTCATTCTATTTATAGATCAGTACCGGCGCCGGCCACTTCCTCACGGTCTTTGGGGAGGGGGGAAGGATGATTAGTTTGACAATCGTTGGTTAGAGACCGTGTTTACCTCTCCGTCTCCACAATTGTCAAGGGAAGGATAGATTTGTGTTAGTTAGGCAGGCTATTTATAGATCATGGATGCACTGTGGTAAGTGATGCGATCAATGAAATCGCAGTAGACTGCTATTTATTTTAAATCTAGTGGTGACAGAAAGAGGCAAGTGACAAATAGCAAGGAAAGGGACGGGCCTGGGATTGAACTCCCGACCATCTGCTCAGTAAGCAGAAAGGGTAACCACTGAGCTACCCAGCCACGTCTTTGACTTCATTCTTCGATTTATTGGAGAAAAATAACCCTTTGTTGCATTTTACTGTTTACATTAATAAAAGTCGCTCGCACTTTGGACTTGACATTCTACATTAAATTGAGTTGCTGACTTGTGACTTGTGACTCGGCACAGTTCGGGGATAGATGTCCTTTTTCACGAACTAGCTGAACCCGGTGCGAGCGCTGCTACGCTTGCAACTAAATGAAGGAAAATTTAATATAACTGTCACGTTTATGGTTTTTTTTTTTCTAAATGAGTTTTTTTCTTCTTGAATAAGCAGGGGTTCAAACTTCTATCAAAACATGCTTCTTACCCGAGAAATACACGGTTTGTGTTTAAGTAACCTGGATAATTCTCATTTTTGGTTGAAATTTGTGTTTCATTTGTATGGGAGCCCTCCCTTCCAGAGGGGGTGGTTTCTCAAACCACCATACAATCATTGACTTCAAAACCCCCAACATGCCAAATTTGGTTCCATTTGCTTAATTAGTTCTCGAACCATCACACTGGGCTCATCAATTATAATAAAAATGTGAGTTTCATTTGTTTGAAGACCCCCCCCCCCCTCAGAAAGGGAGGGGTCTTGAACTACCATAGAAACATTCTTGCCTTCAAAACCCCCCACATGCTAAATTTGATTCGATTTGCTTGATTAGGTCTCGGGTTATGATGAAATTTGTGTCTCATTTGTATGAGAGCGCCCCTTCCTGAGAGAGAAGGGGTCTCAAACAATCATAAGAACCTTCCCCAGCCCCAAAAACCACTTCATATAAATTTTCACGTTGGTCGGTTCAGAACTTTCCGTGTCTATAAGGGTCTGACAGACAGAAATTCATTTTTATGTATATAGAAATCTAGCCTCCAAAAACCTCCATATGCTAAAAGTGGTTTCATTTACTTGATTAGTTCTCGAGTCATGCAGAAATTTACTTTTTATTTGTAGGGGGAGCCCCCCTCCCCTTCAAAATGGGGAGGGGTATTGAACTGCTATAGAAACATTTCTTGCCTCCAAAAACCTCAACATGCCAAATTTGGTTTCATTTGCTTCATTGGCTCTCGAGTTATGCTAAAAATTATGTTTTATTTTTATGGAAGTGTACCCTTCCAGAAGGCGGAGGGGTCTCAAACCACCGTAGAAACATTTCTTGCCTTCGAAAACCTCCAAATGCCAAATTGGGTTCCATTAACTTGATAAGTTCTCGAGTTATTCTGAAATTTGTGTTTCATTTTTATATGAGCCCTCCTTTCAGAGAAGGGAGGGGCTCGAGTCAACTTAGAAACATTTCTTGCCTTCCAAAACCTCCACCTGCCAAATGTGGTTCCATTTGCTTGATTAGTTCTCGAGTTATGCAGAAATTTGTGTTGCATTTGTATGTAAACCCCCCCTCCCTCCCCTTTCCAGATGGCGTAGGAGTCTGGAAACATTTCTCTCCTCCAAAAACCTCCACATGCCAAATTTGGTTCCATATGCTTGATTGGTTCTCGAGTTATGCACAAATTTGTGTTTCATTAGCATGAGAGCCCCCCTCTTACAGGGGGCGGAGGGGTCTTGAGTTACTTTAGAAACATTTCTTGCCTTCAAAAACCTCTACCTGCCAAATTTGATTCCATTAACTTGATTAGTTCTAGAGTTATACAGAAATATGTGTTTCATTTGTATGGGAGCCTCCCTTTATAGAGAGGGGAGGGGTCTCAAACTGCCATAAAAACATTTCTTGCGTCCAAAAACTTCCGCATGCTAAATTTGGGTTTCTTTGCTTGATCAGCTCTCGAGTTATACAAAAATATGTGTTTCATTTGTATGGGAGCCTCCCTTTCTAGAGAGGGGTGGGGTTTCAAGCTACCATAAAAACCTTTTTTGCTTTCAAAAACTCACACATGCTAAATTTGGTTTCTTTTGCTTGATTAGTTCTCGAGTTGTGTAGAAATTTGTGTTTCATTTGTATGGGAGCCCCCCTTTCCAGTGAAGGGAGGGGTCTCAAACCATCATAAGATTATTCTCCGGCCCTAAAAATTTCTGCATACAAAATTTCACGCCGATCGGTCCTTCCGCTCGCGAGTTAAATCGTGACAAAGGAAACCCCAACTCATTTTTATTATATAGATTGTACATTATTGTATTCCTTCCACTGTAGAACCGACATGGTATGGTAGGCGGAAAGCAAAGCCAGTCAGAAGAGAAGACGAGCCTTATGTTTTCTGTACAATGACAGCCATCTCTTCTTCAAACATTCTTCCTCGTACACCTCGGCGTTAATTGTACCCTCTGTGAAAAAATCGACGACCGCAAAGCAAATCTACAAATCGCTTACCACACCAGCACCTTCTGCCCAAAATTTCCCATCGTTACCGTAGTGTCTGCATCGTCCAGTTCCTGGTACACCGATTTCGTATAATACTGCGGTCCGGGCAACGCTCGCGAATCTTCCTTGGCGTAGGTTTCGTCGTCGATCAGGATGCATCCGATTTTGTTATCCAGAATCCGGTTATACAGTTTTCTCGCTCTGGTTTTGGCCCGGGCTTGCTGCACCAGGGAATTCTTCGGCACCTTCTGTTTCTTGTAAGCTTTCAAGGAATTCCGACCTTTGAACCGTTGAATCATCCCGATGCTGGTGTTGCATTGAATGGCCAAATCCCGCGTCGACGCCGATGGGTTTTCCCTTATGTACTAAACCACTTTCAAGTCCCGGCTGGGCCGGATCATGGCAAATCTTGTACGAACAGGGTCTGGCCGAACTTTTCGATTACATTTTTGACACTGGTGTGGTTCACTTTCACCCATTTTGCAATTTGATTGTACGTGTCTAAAAAACTAAAAAAATTAAGTCATTTTAGAGTAATTACTGTTTGAATGTTGCTAACTACTTTTGGATACACTCTTTATGGTTAGTTGTCTCTTAAGACGATCATCAACGATGACGCTGTATACAAAGACTTCTCAAAAGCATTTGACCAAGTACCTCACGAGCATACCTAACACTGAGGCAGATTACGTTTTATCAATGATATGATATTCTTGGTACCTCGTCAGAATCTCGGTCAAACAACCACTGAACGCTGGTCACTTTGCTTCAACGTCCTGGTTGCTTGCCCGGTAAGAACAAAATCCTGCTCGCAAACGGATTCTTCAAACGATACGACGAGTGGCACCGTATTTCGTTGCGATTCCATTAACTGACAGTCCAGGGCTTACCTTGAGTTTTAAACCACTTTCCAATTCAGCTGACGTTCGTAAGTTTCAGTACGATGCTTCATTTTAGCCACCCGCGGATACATCTTTGCACACCACACACGGTAACGGGTGGCCACCAAATAACGGGAATGACTTCAATACTTTTCTATCAGAACAATAATGCTTTCAGAGAAATATCACCTTATGTGAAAGAATCCTTACATCATGCAGAAAAAGAAAGTTCTGCGGGCGCTCATGGTACAAGTCTTTCAAGCGAAAAAAGATCGTGGGAAAGAGTACACGGTAGACCATTTTAAAATGTTTCGAAAACCGTCATATACCGTACTATGACCTCCATGGTAGTAATCCGGACGAAAGGTAACGGCCCTTCAATGAAGTCTATGGATAAGAAGACGCTCCAATCGCGTCCCCAGAGTACACGGACGATCAAATCAAAACTGTGAAATCTCAGTGCCACTGGATGATCCGGCAATACGGTGGAAAGTCTTTCGTTCTGGACGACGAAAGCTACTTTCCCCTGTCCAAGTCACAGATGCCCGGAAACGACTGTTTCTAGACCAAGGACAAATCTAGAACTCCTCCGAAGGTTAAGTACAAATTCAAGCACAAGTTCGAACAAAAATTTATGCTATACATCGCAATTTCCGAAAAGGGGATTTTGGAGTCGTGGTTCAAACCAAGTGGCTTGGCCATCAACCAGCAAGTCTAACAAACAAAGTGTTTGCAGAAAATTCTCATCCCGTTCTTTTTGAAACATCACTCGGATGGAGACTACGTGCTATGACCAGACAAGACATCATCACGCAAACGTTCTTGGAGAGCCAAAATATACCATTTGTGCCAAAAGACCGGAATCATTCTATCGGGGATTTTTTTGGACTTTTGGAGCTCCACCATATACAAAGGTATTTGGAAGGCCAAGGATACCAAGCAACTGACCACTGGATCAGATGCAGTTCCGGAAAATTGATGTGGCAGCCGTTCAGCTGTCATGTACTACCATCTAAGCTGCACCGCACGGACTAAACTGAACCGCACGGTGGACCACGAACAATATGCTAATATTCATTAAGCCAAGTAACAATTTTAGTTTTATTCTAGCCGTATAGCTCTTCCCGGCTTTATTGATAAAACTACATTCAAAACTGTTTTGTCTACCGACACCTCCTCTCTGCTTCTTTAAAGCCGAAATTTGTACAAAGTGGCCCATTCTATCGACAGTTGTGAAAGCAAGTTAATAAAATCTTTATAACACCATAAATATTTTGAAAATGTTCTAGTGAAAGATGTTACGACCACTTGAGAACCTTCATAACATTCAGCTGTCAAACTTCACTGTGTTATCGTGGTTGGTTTTTGTTGTTCTGTTTTGTTCAATTCTGCTCTTCTGATTTATTTAGCAGTTCATTTAGCGGGAAATTTTGTTTGTTATCAAAATAGCCAAAACAAATTGGGTTTTGCTTTAAATCATATGCGCACATTATTTTATGGTGAATATTGGCACGATATGAGCCTAAAAACAAAATTAAAACATATATATTCAATAAATTAATCAAGAATTTTCTGAAACTTTATGGAATCCAATAAGGTAATCTAAAAGAATGCCGAAATTGGGCTCCGGACTACAGTTCATTTGCATTACAGTTAAAATTTGGTGCATTTATTTTTCCACATTTCAATTATTTCTTGACGATCCAATATTACGTTTGGAAAAAATCACAGTTTTGCCAAAAAGCCAATTTATCTTTGCAATGACTACCATAAAACTATTTGCTCATGTTTTTTGCCTCACTGCCAATTTGCCGTTTATTGCTTTTGTTGCGTGCATTCTACGGGCGTTTGCAACGTTATTTGCGTTTTTTTGTCGCGAGTGCTGTATCGAATCAACGTCGACATTTTTTATTCTACGAAGAACAGCGTATCGTAAGGAAGCGGCCATGGGTGAGATCTATCGATTATTAATATATAACGAACCTTCTCTTTAAATAATACTAAATACGTGCCTGGTTTGGAAATTTAACATTTCCAAGTCTGGAAGTGTGTTGCAGTGCCCTTATCCAAATGATATCGGTAAGTTACATGCGGAGCTTATTGTAGTGAAAGTAACCTCGGAATGGGCGTGACTCTCCAGACATTCTGAAATGGGTTGCTGGATCTCCAGTAGAGGTATCACTTTCTAGCTCTCAGATTAAAGCTGCTTCCAATGGTCACTTGAGGGATTGTTGTAATTTTTTTTTGCGGGTTGGTGTTTATACACACACACACACACACACACACACACACACACACACACACACACACACACACACACACACACACACACACACACACACACACTGCCAATTTGCCGATTATTGCATTTACTGGAGAAAAACTGGTTTTAAAATGCTTTTTCAACTGACCATAATAAGATAATATGAAGGAATCCTAAACTGGCATTTCAAAACAGCATTTTACGAGTTCATAAAGTCGAAATAAAACCTTTGATAGGAATAAAAGGAATTTGAGAAAACAAGGTTTTAAGATCGTTGTCGTTAAATCTGCGTAGGCTCTCATAAACCTGAATAAAATATGAAACCTAAATAGGCCAATATTGGCACCTTTTGGTGCCATAATAAAACCAAATTGATTTCTAGTGGTCTTCAAAAAACTTTAATAAAACCTAATAAAGCTGGATGGTTTTGGCAACGTTACTTGGGTAAGGTCAACCTTTATATAAAATAAATCAGATTAAACTGTACTTATTGTTGTTGTTTTTTCCCCAACGATTCTTTACATTCCCGCTATTCGGTGGCCACCCGTTAGTTCTGGTGATAAGGTATGCGCACAGCAAAATCTAGCCCAAGAAAAACTCGTAGTATAACATTATTTCTATTTATTTCTTAATCCGAAAAAAATCATCGTAACAATGGATTAGTTTATAACTCATTTACATCAAAATATTATTATTCGGACTTTCTAACTTTACGTTTGATACCATCCATTAAATTCTGCACAGCGTCCTCAGTCACCTTTCTGGAAGCATTTTCCCACTTTTTAGCAAAATCTCTCTCATGATTTGCCTCTCCTTTCGGTTTCCCAAAGTTTCGCTTTACAATGTCGAATTTTGTCAGCAATTTTTCGTACAGCTTACGAGCTCTTGGTTTCGAACTGGTTTCCTGCTTCTCGTTCCTGTTTTGGGTTAGTATTTTTTAAATCAGTATCGAATGAGTTATCGAAACTTTTGTTTTGGCTGCTTAACTTCTCTTTGGAATTAAGTAGATGGGGGTTGCTGATATATCTTGCATTCCCAAATTATTCGAGCCTTTAAACAATAAGAATATTTTCTCACAAGTCTAACATGTAATTTTTAGGGAATAATATGGTTCTGTCAAAGTACGTTCAACTACTACTAATTTGCTAAACTTTGTAACATTCTCTATTATTACGATGGAAAGTGGAAAATAAGGCATTCCCCTATTGCTTAAAAAATTATCTAATCTAGGGTTTAATTTCAGGCTAATGAAAGGGGGTTCAGTCATGCTTAACCGGGAACGCAAGGAGTAAGTTTTGAGGGAAAATTGTAATCAGATGTGCATATGTCATCTGATGTGCCGCAGGGTTTTCATCTTGAACCACTACTATTTAGTTTGTTTGTTAATTACAACTTACAACACGATTCAAATCTTCTGAACGTTTAAATCTACGCAGATATAATGAATCATTTCTTGAGAGTGTTTAGGAGTGAAATTTATTATTTTTTAAAAAGAAAGGGAAAATTTTTTTCCCCCGCGGGGGAACGGGGTTGAAAAAAAAAATATTTTTTTTAATTTACAACGCTCCCCCTTGCCAGCCAGGAAGGAATAACTATTGGCCAAAAAGCAGTTGAGAGATGCAGTCAAGTTAAAAAATTCAGGTGTTATACTTGTAGATAAAACTGTAATAGTGAAGTATGGTAGAATTAATCTGGAAAATATTAGTTATTTTAGTAAAATAAAATTAAATTGGGTAAACTCAAGTCAGCGTGTAACGTTAGTATGATGAACTGAATAAACGCAAACATACACATGACCTGTGTATGAACCAAAGCTGTACACAGAAACTGGCAACTACCCATTCATAGGTAAAAAACACATTTTTTTAAAATAATGAAACATCCCAAAAAAAAGTGAAAAAAAAATTTTCAAATATGGGTACTTTTACACCCACTTTCAGAATCAGTTCAAGAATAATTAATGGGTATATTTTTACTCATCAATGGGTGAAAAATATCTTGGGAACACCGCTGTTGACATTTTTTCGATTCGGAGTCAAGTAACAAAAGTTTTGATACTTTTCTAAGAGAATGGAAAATTTAAAGAAAAAGTTGGAATGCTTCCGAAAGCTTCAAGGTACGTAATTAAAAAAATATTGAGTGATTTCTTCGTTTCAATATTTTACCCAGCAAATGACACAATTGAATTTGTTTGAAGCATGCATAATGGAAATATATGCGTTTTAATCCATATATTGATGCTAAGTTCGGTTATTTTTACTTAGTATTGTATTTTAACACCTTTTGAAGGCATGCAGTGTCCCGTTTCCAAATGTGAGGCATTCATTGGAGGTTATGTCAATGAGCTGAAACTGCATGTGAAGAACTTCCATAAGTTAAATACCAGCTCGAAGAATGCTATCCCATTCAAGTGTCGTCATTGTGGAGCCTGGCAGTTAAAGCGACACATTGAAATGGTTCACTCTGAACAGGTTTTACCTGATACCAGTATACCTGATTGCAACCATCAAAGCTTGGAAGTTACTGACAATGATGAGTAGGAACCAACAATCTCTAGTTCACCATTTCCGATAGTGAAGCAGAAACTTAAAGATAGTGCTTCAGCAGCTGTAACTGGATTCCGGTGTGATGTTTCCCTTCCGGAAAGAAAAATTCAGAGTTTTATACAGCTGAGCTCAGGGCTTTTGGACAGCTACCAACAATTGTCTATACATCTCTTCACTAAATTTGTAGCCGACATGGGAATCCTAGCCGATGACAAACAAGTGCTAGAAATGCTGGACCACCTGCATGTCAATGGATTGTTTTCAGATGTTAAAACCCCTGAAGAAAACCTGCCATATATGTGTGGAAAAGCTATGTCAAATGTTCTTGAGCCATCGGAGATAGTTTTGGGAACATCAAAAGTTAATCGCATTGTTAGATACCATCCAAAAAAAGGTCGTAACGTCCAGTACAGCAGAATGCGGAAATTTAGTTGCGTTAAGAAAACCATCGTTGCGAAGTACACTTTTGCATTATATTTCAATTACTGATATTCTGACACTGATTATGCGCAACAGGAAAGCAAGGAAAATGATAGCGAGTGAAAGGAAATCTTGTAACAGCATTTGTGGTTTCCTGGATGGAAAGTTGTTCGAAAGAATTGAATATTTGCAGAAGCATCCTTCTACAGTTCGCCTTTCAGTGCACATCGATGACGTGGAATATTGCAACCCTCTCGGTTCTCGTAGAGGCAATCAGAAGGTTACGGTAATTTCTTTTAAAATTCAGAACCTTGATGATAAAATCAATTCAGGCCTTGATAGAGTGTACACGGTTCTAATGGTTCGCTCTCACTTCGTAAAAAAATACGGATTTGAAAAACCATTTGTGAAAGGCTTACTCAAACTTCATTAAGATCTTTTTTTTATGTTTTTATTAAGATACTCAAACTTCATTCGGACACCGGTATTTCAATCAATCTGAGAGGAGAAACTGGTGATTTTGTTTTGCGTGCTATGGTAGTTCATGTTCTAGGGGATACGGCTGCAGTACGCGAGTTTTTCGAACTTATGCCTGCTCAATCTAACGTACTAGAAACTGCTTTCACAATGGCCGTTATGGAGCAGAATATCGACCAAGAACAAGAGAGAGCGTGAACGTAAACATCGAAGCAGTGGAAAATAACATGATCACATCTTGAAAATGTGGCGTTCCCCGAAGATCTGCATTTGATTCTCTGAAATATTTCCACTTCACTGCAAATATTTCTTTTGATCCAATGCATGACATTTTGGAGGGGCTGATTGGAATAGTACTAAAAGGCATATTGAATCATTTAATCAAAATATCAAAATCTATAACTGATATTAAACAAAATGAGAGAATAAAGAATTTTGATTACGGGTTTGCGGAGGCTAACGATAATCCGTCAGGAAACTTTTCGTCAAAAACTTTGAATGGAAAATGCAATCTGATTAACCAGTCCTCATCTCAAACTTGGTTGTTGCCCGTTTGTTCTCTCAGATCTACTTGCAAAATTTTCTTTCTTTTTAAATTTGATTACAGATTTGCTCTTAATTACATATTACTCATTTTCCATACTAAATCACGAATATGAAATCGATAAAGTAAATGTTATATTATGCGCTCAGATCAATAAGAAATCTCTTGACTATGCTTTACTGTTATTTGATTTTCCTCAATATATTACTTTTGTTAAACATATGATTATAAACGGTACTTGTGTTAGACCAGGTGTTGTGGTTAAATACAACACTTATACAGGACAAAGCTACGGCATTTTAAATGCAACTATTGAAAATTATCAAAGTTCAGAGAAATATTACGATCCAGATGTTAAATATCATTGAATTTGTTTAACACCTCAATAGCTATAAGGTATCCTTGTCAGATAAATATACTCCCGTATCTCTTGAAAAAGTGTCAACCAAGATGATTTACAGTTTGTGGAATCTACATCAGACTGAAGTAGAAAATAATTTTCTGTACATAAGCTTAAAATACAATGACTAATATATATCATATTTTTGAGCGAGCAGCGGCGCTATAACCAAGCTACTTAGCACCTGCATTCGGAGGAAATGCCAATGCAGCACCAGAGCGTCTGTTCTCCAGGTTAGGAGCGGCTCAAAACAGCGTCTGTTCCCCATGTCAGGGGCGGCTGAATCACCGTCCATGTGCCAGCGTGGGACTCTAAATTCAACTGAGCACTATGGTTCTCCGGAAAGTAGGGGGTTGGTGTCAGGTCCTGCAAGCCAGCCGTAAAAAAAGCAAGTACAGGAACATTTACAGCAGAATACGACCCAGAACAATCGGCGAGGACCACAGCGACGAAACAGGACTAGCGATTGGAAACTCGGTACGTGGAACTGCCGATACTCTCCGATGCACTAAAGGATCGTAAGTTTGGCATCGTAGCGCTGCAGGAGGTGTGCTGGAAGGGATCCATGGTGCATACGTTTAGAGGTAACCATACCATCTACCAGAGCTGCGGCAACACACACGAGCTGGGAACAGCTTTTATAGTGATGGGTGACATGCAGAAGCGCGTGATCGGGTGGTGGCCGATCAATGACCGAATGTGCAGGTTGAGAATCAAGGGCCGGTTCTTCAACTTCAGCATTATCAACGTGCACAGCCCACACTCTGGAAGCACCGATGATGACAAAGAGGCATTTTACGCGCAGCTCGAACGTGAGTACGACCGCTGCCCAAACCATGACGACAAGATCATCATCGGGGACCTCAATGCTCAGGTTGGCCATGAGGAGGAATTTAGACCGACTATTGGAAAGTTCAGCGCTCACCAGCGAAAGAACGACAACGGCCTCCGACTTGTTGAATTCGCCGCCTCCAAAAATATGCCCATTCGTAGCACCTATTTCTAGCACAACCTCCAGTATAAGTACACCTGGAGATCACCGCAGCAGACAGAATCGCAAATCGACCACGTTCTGATCGATGGACGGCACTTTTCCGACATTACCGACGTCAGGACCTATCGTGGCGCTAACGTCGACTCCGACCACTACCTGGTGATGGTAAAACTGCGCCCAAAACTATCCGTCGTAAACAACGTACGGTACCGACGCCCGCCACGGTACAACCTAGGGCGACTGAAGCAACCGGATGTCACCTCGGCCTACGCGCAGAATATCGATGCAGCGTTGCCGGATGAGGGTGTGCTCGACGAAGCCCCTCTCGAGGACTGCTGGAGGAATATCAAAGCAGCCATCAACGACGCAGCAGAGAACGTCGTCGGGTACGTTGAGCTGTGTCGAGGGAACGACTGGTTCGACGAAGAGTGCAGGGAGGTTTTGGAGGAGAAGAACGCAGCGCGGGCAATAATGCTACAGCACGGGACCTGGCAGAACGAGGAGCGTTATAAACGGAAGCGGAAGCAGCAGACCCGCCTATTCCAGGAAAAGGAACGACGCCTGGAAGAAGCTGAGTGCGAGGCGATGGAGCAGCTGTACCGTTCCCAAGAAACACGGAAGTTCTATCAGAAGCTCAACACGTCCCGAAAAGGCTTTGTGCCGCGAGCCGAAATTTGTAGGGATAAAGATGGGGGCATTCTGACAGACGACCGTGAGGTGATCGAAAGGTGAAAGCAGCACTACGACGAACACCTGAATGGCGCAGAGGACGCGGGCGTTGAAGTCCAAGTCGGTGGAAGAAATGACTACGTCAGCACAGCAGAGGATGGGAACGAACCAGCTCCCACGCTGAGGGAAGTTAAGGATGCTATCCAACTCAAGAATAACAAAGCAGCTGGCAAAGATGGCATCGGAGCTGAACTCATCATGATGGGCCCGGAAAGACTGGCCATCTATCTGCATCGGCTGATAGTCCGAATCTGGGAAACAGAACAGCTACCGGAGGAGTGGAAGCAAGGGGTTATATGCCCTATCTACAAGAAAGGCGACAAGCTGGAGTGTGAGAACTACCGAGCGATCACAGTCCTAAACGCTGCCTACAAAGTGCTATCCCAGGTCATCTTCCGCCGGCTTTCACCAAAAGTAAATGAGTTCGTGGGAAGTTATCAGGCCAGTTTCATCGACGGGCGCTCGACGACGGACCAGATCTTTACTGTACGGCAAATTCTCCAAAAATGCCGCGAATACCAGGTCCCGACGCATCATCTGTTCATCGATTTCAAGGCGGCGTACGACAGAGCTATGGAAGATTATGGACGAGAACGGCTTTCCCGGGAAGCTCACTAGACTGATTAAAGCTACGATGGACGGTGTGCGAAACTGCGTGAAGATTTCGGGCGAACATTCCAGGTCGCTTGAATCACGCCGGGGACTACGTCAAGGTGATGGACTTTCGTGCCTGTTGTTCAACATTGCGCTAGAAGGTGTCATGCGAAGAGCCGGGCTCAACAGCCGGGGTACGATTTTCACTCGATCCGGTCAGTTCGTTTGTTTTGCGGATGACATGAACATTGTCGGCAGAAGATTTGAAACGGTGGCAGAAATGTACACTCGCCTAAAACGCGAAGCTGCGAAAGTCGGACTGGAGGTGAATGTGTCGAAAACAAAGTACATGCTAGCAGGAGGTACCGAGCGCGACAGGGACCGCCTAGGCAGCAGTGTTACAATAGACGGGGATACATTCAAGGTGGTGGAAGAATTCATCTACCTTGGCTCCTTGCTTGCGGCTGACAACAACAACAGCCGTGAAATCCGAAGACGCATCATCAGTGGAAGTCGTGCCTACTACGGGCTCCAGAAAAACTTGCGGTCAAGAAAGATTCACCCCCGCACTAAATGTACCATGTACAAAACGCTGATAAGACCGGTTGTTCTCTACGGGCACGAGACGTGGACGATGCTCGAGGAGGACCTGCAAGCACTTGGTGTTTTCGAACGCCGCGTGGTTAGGACCATCTTTGGCGGCGTACAGGAGGATGGAGTGTGGCGGCGAAGATGGAACCACGAGCTCGCTGAACTCTACGGCGAACCCAGCATTCAGAAGGTCGCGAAGGCTGGAAGGATATGGTGGGCAGGGCATGTTACGAGAATGCCGGACAACAACCCTGCAAAAATGGTGTTCGTCTCGAATCCAGCCGGTACAAGAAGGCGTGGGGCACAGCGAGCACGATGGGCGGACTAGGTGCAACAGGATCTGGCGAGTGTGGGTCGTCAACGAGGTTGGAGAGAGGCAGCCATAGACCGAGAATATTGGCGAAATGTTGTAGATGAAGTCATATCTTAAATACGATGTATGGCTATTTAAATAAATAAATAAAAGTATATTTCAACTAATTATTCCTGTATAAATTTCTATACCAGGTTCAACTGATGGTTGTATTTAATTAAAGAAAAATAAGTGTTCTTTTAATACTTGTAAAAACTCTATTTATATATCTGTTTCAAAATGTTCATTATTCATCTCCCGGCAGTGAGATGTCAAAAACAACAATACTCCGGGTCTTCTTCATATTTCAACTTGGATTCGTCGAAATTTGTAAAATTACAGTTCTAAAACTCATAATTATGGTGCGTGCTGGGTCTATTTGTCTGTAATCGTACTTCGTCTAAATGTCTGTGATTGATATTGATCAATACTTATCTAAACAATCAAAACATAACATTATATTCGTGCATTTGGGAGCTGTTTGTTTACTTATCGCTTGCTTTCACGATTTCCACAGAACACAAGTTTACTGATGACTCGTTGCAATATGTGTCGGAGACCAATCTCATGGAAGTCGGAATAACTGAGATGGGACCCAGGCTTGTTATTCTGTCGGAAGTAGCCAAGAGAAAATGTCTATCACAGGCTGCATCGACGTCCGGAAGTGGGACTTTAAAAGAAAGAAACATGCACGAAAACATCCCCGAAGCCTAAACCAAAAACAGTTAGTTCTATAAAAGTTTAAAATTAATTGATAATATAAGAACATAACTATAACAATATATAATGATTTATCGACTCACATTGATCCTTTTAGCTTCGAGACATATTGGAATCACACTCTAAATTTCGGAAAATTCTGTTTTCTAAGCTCGATAATGGCATTGTCCCGCTACACATCGAGCTAATGGTCCGTATTTTGTGTGCAGGAATGGTTTCAGATCTACTGGATAAACAAATGTTAGTATAATAACAGGGCGAATAGAGCACCAGATGAAAAAAATGATGTCCATATATGTAATGTATACCCAGCAAACACAAAATCGTAAATAATAGCGGATATAAGTACAAAGTGGAGGCGATATACGTACATGCGTCCATTTGACGTCATGTCAAATGTACGTATATCACCTCCACGTTGCACTCTTATCCGCTATCATGTATGATCATGTGTTTGCTGGGTACTTCAATAATAAACATTATTGATGACTCGTTACAAACACAGCCGTTCAAAATCACTCATATTTGGGAGTCACTGAATCAAAAGGCGCGTTCAGAGTGAATGCCAGACCACTGATGCACAATGAGGAAAAATTCCATGGTTGTACCGGCAATAATTCCGACATAATAGTAAATGTAGAATCGACTATTTTTGAAGGTCGTTTTGACCATGATCATAGTCGGTTAAAAATTACTATACTGTCATAGTCATCCTAACCCCCAATAATGGTAAAATTAACCTTAATTTTTTTTCTCAGAGCATCACATACTGCTGGTGGATGCATAACTATCCCATTCGGATTCGATTTGTGACACTTAAAGAGTGGACGCATATTTGTTCATGGTGGGATAAACATGCGGCCATGGTTATTCCAGAGTGGGGAAAATTTGCTTATCATTGTTATGTTTTTCTAGAATCGACAAACATATTGTTAATTCTAGAATACCATAACAATAATGTTTGAATAATATATCAAAAGGACACATTAAAGTGTAACGAAAAACATACAAGAATCAAAATTGTCGAAATGTCACATAGGACAGTGCTTCCACTGGCAGTATACTGCATCATCAAGAATGGGGTCAATCAGGAACAAAGTTTTATTCATTTTCAGATATCCCACCATTGAGCAGAAGATGACATTGGCTGTACAAATCATAGACGCGTTTCCTGGTTTAAAAAAACCAAACTGTCAGAAGACAGCCCAGATTTTGTATGAGTTTATATATTTATATCTATTTATATCTAGCTGAATATTATCATAATTAACAGTCATTTTTCTTCTGGAAGAACGTGGGGAAAGGTCCCGGTCATGAGCATTCAGGAGGCATACAAACGCATGTTCGCAATGCAGGCAAAAACATTTCACCAAGCAAAAAGAAGTTCACACACAAGACTAAGGATAAACCAGCAGTGAAAGTTTCATCCAAAATAGTTGACATGGCCCTGGAGATAACTCAAATTGAAGCAACGTCGGGCAACTTCAACGACATCTTGAGAGGCATGGCAACTACTCATGACCTACTTCTCATGATGTTAAATACCAAATCAAAAGTATTCTAGATTTTGAATGTTTTGCCGTCATTTCCGATCATATATTGGAACGATGGTAAGTATTAGTACAGTTTAGAAACTAAGTTGTAGATGCTTTAGTATCTGTGATCGTACAGTTTAACTAATTATACGACGCATACACTGAATTTTTGATTATATTTTAATTAGTAACTACTGAGAAAAGAGGCACACACTATCAAAGAAATACGTGTGAAAAAAAATTGCAAAAAAACCACGGTAGCCGGTGTGGCTTGAACTCACAATGTCCTTCTCAGTACGCAGGTGCATTACCAGTTTTTTTTTTTTCTTTTTTCTCGGATTATCGAGATTTTCAGCTTCGGGCTGCTTCATCTCCCATCGTAGTCACTCAAATACCTCTTTTGGGTATTTTCGTAACTTGTCCGGGGGTGAGATTCGAACTCGTGACTTTGGCGTGAGAGGTATGGATGTCAACTACTACGCCGGGGTCGCCCCCCTTTACCAGTTCTAATCGGGTTCCTTACCGGGTATATTAGCCAAGTACAACGTTTCCCTCACGGTATCCGTTGTATAATTGCTCATGTATTTATTTTTGTATTTTTCATCTTTTTGATTTATTTTAATACTACTAAAAAATACCACATGTCAGATTCAATCCCAATGAAAATCAATTTCAAAAATGGGTACTTTTTACCCGCTTATTATAGATACTTCGTTTTGATAAGGGGTAAAAAGTACCCCATGATTTGACGTTTAAGGTATTTACTCATTAATGGGTAAAAACGTTTTACTCATTACATGAGTTAAGCTACTTTACTGCGAAATGGGTACTTTTTTACTTATAAATGGGTACTTACCAGTTTCAGTGTAAGGCTTTGTTTTCTGCATTATTGTGTCATATAGCATAACATATAGGGAAAATGTACCTATATTAATCTCATCACTTTGCAATTAATCCTACTTGAAATAAAACAATATACACGTGATACGAGTTAGTAATGTTTGTTGTAGTTATTTAACGCAAGCAAACATTATTAAAAAAACGAAACCGATCCTTCAACTGCCCCATTGTTTGATTCATCGTAGGATGAATATATGCACAATGAGATTAATACGGGAGCAGTTTCCTAGTACAGGTGTGACAATACAACAGCTATCTCCCTTATTCTACGCTCCCAAATGGAACAAAGTATTTGATGCTAAATTCATCGGGAAAATAAACTGCTCTGTTGGACATGGATATTTGTGGACGGTCTTTTAATATATAGTTATGTTAGTATGTATGATGTGTATGTAGTTTTGGAAATGTTAAATCATTTACTTACCCACACTGTTGTTATTATTATAAGCTTTTGATTTGTTGGGAACATACCGCCTTAGATGATACTTGCATGCATGTGATTCGTTCACGTAGGTCTTTCTTGGGCGGCTACTAGCTCTTGTTCCAACCAGAGGCCGAGATGTCCGACTATCCAGGTTGCGTCGCCATGAGACTCGGATTTGCTTCCACTGTGACCCTACCAGGCTCCAAGCCTACCCTTTCTGATTCTTATATTGTTTCTTTTTTCGTTCTACAAGTATACAAAAATACTCGCTCCTCTGCCAAAAACAGCCATACCAAACGTAGAATATGTGTGGTGATGCTTTCCAGAAAATTGCAGATCCATAATAAAACTCAGTTATAATAAAAGTATTGAAATTAATAGACGATTCTTTGAATAGCAGTAATATAATTGAAACTATGCTAATTCTATATAGTATGAAAATAAGGAAAGGTGTCGAATTAAAAGTTAATATGCTACTATTAGAGGATTCAAATGCACTTCTGGTCCACATCACCCCTGGCAACACTGGTTTGCATCTTTCCCGTTTGGGTAAAGATCCAGATAAGCCCTGGAACCTGGTAGTTATCAAGCTACCTCAAGGTTTTGCCAATGCCCAAGCTTATTGAAGTTTAACGTACGCACACTACCGTGTCTATTGTCGTGTAAAAATTGATTGTTTTCCCACAGATAAGCCGTATTTCCTTCCGTCACGTCACACTTGAGTTCCCCCCCCCCCCCTGCGTTTTTTTTTTGGTCCCTCCCCTTTTTTTTTTTTGGGCCTCGCCGTTTTTCTCGAAACCCCTTTCCCCTACTGCGTGACATAATTAATGGACCTTCTCTAACCTAAAAGTGGGCCTACCAATTTTAATCTTTTTATCAGCTGTTGTTTAGTTTTTCGTCCAAACCAGTACTCAAAATCTGGAACGAAATACTCATGTAGTCTGTGCGTGCTGCTTGCGACGCGTTCGAGAAACGTTTGAAACTCGTGAAGCGCATAAACAAAAAAAACTATGGTCTAAATATTAAGTATCAAGTATCAAGTCCAAGTATTGATTCACACTGGACATCGAAGTCGGAATAATTGGTTCAGCTACCGAAATCACCTTGTTCAGTTCCAACCATCCAAGCATCCCGGGAATCATTTTACTCTCTCATAGATAACATGGATAAGATTTGACGTTTCGATTGAAAACAGCTTGCTGCGACACACAGTTTGAAAAATTCCAAAGTGAAGACGCAATGACATTGAGAGACATTGAGCAACTGAAATAGGTCGTGATTATGAGCTGTCTTACTCCTTGATACAACCAGCAACATTAAAAACCTTGGTTCTATTTGACTAAAGCTTTAGGAAGGTTATTTTAATGACCTATGTTCAATAATTATTCACAAAAATTATGTCATTACAATGAGCGATAGGGAAG
This sequence comes from Aedes koreicus, assembly GCA_024533555.2. Lineage (NCBI taxonomy): Eukaryota > Metazoa > Arthropoda > Insecta > Diptera > Culicidae > Aedes > Aedes koreicus. The sequence goes on along the minus strand of JAHHFK020002243.1, from coordinate 17,124 downwards.
GAGCATATTTTCTTTTTACATTTTTTTTAGACAGTATGACGGATATGTGTGCAGACACAGAGCTAGTGCTATATCATCCATATAACATATCATAAGAACCAGATAATAGTTGGAAACTGGGCCAACAATTGGTTAGAAAAAAAGAGTCCTAATCAATATATTAAATTCTAATCTAAAAATAAACAATCATTATTTCAGCTTGCCGAACTAATTTATCCTTTCCAGTTGGCTGCCGTTGTCCTTGGCTCACACATGAGTTCACTCTGGTCGAAAACTGAAACCCGTCAAATCCCGAAGGTACGATTAAAAGAGAGTTGGCAATAATATGCACTCACAAAGAGAAGGCAAAACCGTTGTCCTCGCCCTCGTCCTCGGTCGGCACAAGATGGAAAGGGGCAGATGTTTGAAGTGGGTGGACTCGAGAACATGATATTGAAAGCGCTTGGTTCGGTTTCGAAAGAGCTGCTTGGCCATGTTGATTTTTATCTGATGCTTCCATCATTACCGGAAATAGGGAAAAAAATAATACCTTTATGTAAAACAGCTGCCTTCCACGTTTGACGAATGCTCTTGTTTGTGGAAATACTAGAATGTTAGAATATTAATTATTTAACTATTTAGCATGGGGGAAAATTATCTTGGGAGTACTTCGACGGGAAGCAAGCGTAGAGTGCCTACTCGGGCACTGATATATGCTAATGAAATATAACATATTTCTAACACGGGCTATGTTTATCTATGCACATTATTATCCAATACCAATGCATTGAATTATGATATTTTATAATCAACTAGCCCCCAGATTATTTAAGCCAATTTCCTTAAACTCATATTACCGAATTAGATGAAAGCAGCAATATGAATACTCTGTTTATATTTACACAGTATCGCTAGGCTAACTGTATACCAATCAGAATAAGGCCGGTGTGGCCTCAGCTTGTACACAGAAGTTGTTTACATTGTAATCGGTCCATGGCTGTTCCTCGCCAGCCTCGCTGTCTGCGGAGTAGATCCGCAAGTAGCCTTCTACATGATCGATCCACCTTGATCGTTGCGCGCCTCTTTTTCTTGGACCTGTCGGTTCGTTTTCGAGAACCATTTTCACAGGGCTGTCCTCCGACATCTTACGACATGCCCAGCCCATCTTTGCCGACCGATTTTTGCGATGTGTACGATGAGAGGTTCTCCCAGCCACTGGTGCAATTCGTGGTTCATTCGCCTCCTCCACGTTCCGTCTTCCATCTGCACTCCACCGTTGGAGATCGGACGCAGCACCTTTCCGTTCAAAGACTCCAAAGGCGCGTTGGTCCTCCACTAGCAATGTCCATGTTTCGTGGCCGTAGAGAACTACCGGTCTAATTAATGTCTTGTAGATGGTCAACTTTGTGGTTCGGCGAACTTTGTTCGATCTTAGCGTCCTTCGGAGTCCAAAGTAGGCACGATTGCCAGCCATAATGCGACTTTGTATTTCTCTGCTGGTGTCGTTATCGGCGGTCACCAATGAGCCCAGATACACAAATTCATCTACTACTTTTCCCTCGCCTCCTTCTGCCTTTTCTCTCCCTCCCCCCTCGTCGTTTTTTTTTTTCGCCGCTTCCACCCCCTCCCCCCCCCCCCCCCCCTCTTTGCTCCCCTTCCCCTCCGCGGGCCGTTTCCCCCCCCCCCCCCCCTTTTCCTCCCCCCCCCCCTGGGTTTTTTTTTTTCTCCCCCAAATTCCACCACACACAAAAAACACCAAACATTATTTTTAAGTCGGATATTTTTGAAACTCTCAGGGAATGAACAAACACATCTTAGCTATGTGTTTGCAAAGATGGTTTATTCGACCTCTTCTCCAATAGGCTAAATGCCCACCCCTTGTAAATAACGCTACCCTTCGAATTCTGTGCAACACTTGCGTCATCTTTCTTACACACTTTCATCCACTCTTTCTCCAAATCCTTGTTTTTCAGAAAATACATACTTTTATATTGATTTTATGTTAATTAAAAGTCTGTGAGGCAGTGAAGAGTGTAGGTGCATCCCTTTCCAGTTCATTTTAACGTTAAGCTCGGTTGGTTTTTCGATTAAATCCTTCCGTGACGTTTGCGATTGGTATGAAGAAAGTTTCGCGAAACCGTTAGTGAGTGGACGTTTGCTACGGAAAATATCAGTTGCTAGCTGGAAGTGTTGAAAGCCACCAGGAATGCTGTATAATGTCCATCGCCGGCCGGAAATGCATGTGCTGCTACCCAACCATGTTTCTTTCTTTTCGATTGGAGTTCGGGTTTGAAGGCAGAAGGGAAGATTCGGGTTGGCTTTAAGCAGTAGAGCAACATTGTCGAACCACGTTTGGTCAGTCGAAAAGGCGGGACAGTATCGAATAGAATTCAACTAAGTACCTTTTTATATACCTGCGTTTGTATAAGTGACGACCAATTATGTTATTTCTGCTTCTCATTCCATTCTATCGAACACTCCAAAAATGAATCATGTTAAAATCATTTTAAAAAAACATACTTTTTTCCATTATTTTTTTCATGTGAACTTCATTTCAAAATCCTAACGATTCAGTTCATTGTGATTATCACTTAACTTGTACTGGAAACATATACAACAGTTTTATGCTTGAAGGGTCCAAATCATACATAGACAAAAAGATATAAATTGTGTGTGTTGTAATCATTGGATGTATTTGATTCTGCAAAAACATAAAATATATAAACATACGCTAACATATTCATGCTCAAAAACAAGCAGTATGTTCTACTTACCATTGACAGTTTATTTAATCTAATACTAGCTGAAGCAGGTAACCAATAAGCAGTTCCAAAGCGTCTTAACGGCACCCTATCAAGCAATTAAGTCGCCTTAAATGCAACATAAATACCGCTCTTGGCCCAAGAAACGGCTGCTTTACTGCAATGCTATGATAATGCTTCATTAATGCTATTTTGTATTCGAAATGCTTATTACAGGCTACAAACATTTAAATAGCATTTGAAATTCAACTTTCCAACAGATAGCATTCAAGATGCTGATATAATGCTAATATAATGCTTGTAGCATCTGATATGCAGATTTAGGGTTGATTTACTGCACATGCTAATGCTTATTGGTTACCTGGGTATGCTTGCAACTAATGAATAGAAATTAAATAGAACTAGCGCGCTTATGGTTGCTTTCGGAAAGAGTTTTATTAAAATATTTTCGTTTGCTAATTTGTGACTTCGAGTATAGACTTGTTATTTTTATTTCTTTTTGTCTTTGTTTTTGTTAAGTTGCTGCGTTGCATAAATTTATCGAACTTAAAGTTGCTGTTCTTAGAATGAAATTAATTCACTTTTTTTCAATAGTACCTACACAGAAAGAAAAAGTGCGGTAGTTCCTACTAGTTTAAACTAACTACGCCAGTTTTTAAAACTACCATGGCAGTCTACCATAACATTCATATAAGCTACTGCGTTTTCTTGAAAACTACCATAATTTTTGATAGGTCATAGTATTTTCTACTACCATGTTTACATACCAGTTTATTATCATAGTAGAACTAAACGAAATTCTTGACTGCAAAAAAACGTAGGAGTATTTTTTTAATTCAACCCTTGGTTCGGTAGTTTCCAACATGGATTTTCTTTCTGTGTAGAAGCATTTCATTAACAAAATTTTTAACTTCAAACAACGCCGTATTCTCTCAGTTTGAACGCAATTTTCTCTTACATAACCTACGATTAACTTCTAGTGCATAATGTAGTAGCTGTAAAGAGTAGCTCAAGCAGTCTAAATTTTTGACTAAGAAGGGGTTCAAACCTCTATCAGAACATGCTGCTGTAGTATATAAGGTTGGAGCGAGATAAACTTATCATTAAGGTGAATCACTGCTCCATGTAATTTTTCTATCTTTTATCTCGCTCTCGCAAACTTACCTTGCTATTTCAAATTGATAAATCTCGATTGTTAGTGAATGAACACCGAATCGAACATCACGAACTTGATCACATCAAGTAAGCATACAAACTTATGTGATTAAATTTTCAATATCTAGTACAGATCTTGAGTTGTATCAATTCTTAATGTTGAGGTAATGGCTGCCGCCAAGAACGCTTCAGCATAAGCCCTTAAATCATTTAATTATTATTACGACTGAATGAATGAATGGAAGAATAGAGGGCCATGCCATCGTTCGAGTCAGTGATTGGAGTAGCGTTGGCGAATTAACATGCCGAAGAAAATGTTGCGGAAAAGTTACGACAATGGCGCAGCGGCTCCCAGTGATCGGTACGTATCAAAAATTGTGAGTGAAAAGAGAATTTCTAAAAGAAATATTTAATCTGCGTTTGCATTTCATCGTGAAATTTGGTCTGGTTGGGAGGTTTGTAGAAGCTGATGAACACATAGAACAATTTTCGGCGGTCATGTTGGATTTTGTCTTTTTGATCGTGAAACAGACAAATTGGAAAGCTTTGCTGGCTCGTAGCATGTGTTCGCATGTCGTGTAAAAGATTTGGTGTCGAAAAGGTTAACTGGGGTTGGAAAGAAGGTTTGTGAACCAAGTGTAGTGTCTTGCCGAAAAACGAGGAAATCTGAGACGGAACTATAGCAACATGTGCCTACGTTGACGATTCGCAGAACGGAGTTGGTGTTGGTGTTGTTTTTATCAGTTTTCCAATACGTTGCCAAGGTCACGAATGCAAAAAGGGGGAGCTGATAAAAGCGTAACTGCATGATCGTGTAGATGAATACTAGGAAGCGCGACTATTTTTTGTTTGGATGTTTAGATTCGTTCAAGCCAAGGCGAATCAAAATTGGAATGTTTTTGTTCGTGCGAGAGGACACGGATGTTTTAGGTTAGTTTGGATTCGTGCGAGAGGACGCGAATCAAATTTGAAATTTTGCGATTCGTGCGAGAGGACACAAATCAAATTTTGATTGTTTGGATTCGTGCGAGAGGACGCGAATCAAGTTTAAATTTGGCTGTTTCTTCCCAAGATTACGGGTGTTTGGATTCGTGCGGGAGAACATGAATCGAAGGCAGGATAATTTGTATTATTGTTTAAATGGTTGTAAATGTTCATCTTGAGAGCAGTGCTCAGTGATCCGGGTGCCGTTTCCCGCGCCAAAGCCTGGGCTCTACGCCAACAGCCTTTCGATTTTACGATCGAACGAGTTACAGGAGAACTAAACGAAGCCGACCCACTGTCTAGGTTAATGTACGAAACTCAAGAAGCAGTTCCGTTTGAATATTAAGATTCTGGAAATCTGCTGTATGCAGTAGACGCAGGAGTGTTTGAAATATCGAATCATGCTCGGAAAATGACAGTGAAATACAGGAAGTTTGCGAAGCTGCCAATTGGCCGGGCATGGCAAAAGAAGAAGAAAAATTAGTGGGATCTTGCCAAACCTGTACTCTGTTGTCTCGAAAAGGTCTATATCATCCTCATCCGGTACATCTAGTACATCCATAACCACATCACATTAGTGTCTCACTCTCGCTTACGAGTGACTCCTTTCGAAATGATTGTAGGTTGGATGTTTCGGGGAACGTTCCCTTGTCCTTAGGTACAATTTTTTCAATAGGGTACAGGCAGAGAAGGATGTAGTGTATAAGGTTGGAGCGAAATAAAATCATTGAATTATTATTACGACTGAATGAATGGAAGAATAGAGGGCGAAGGAAACGTTCGAAATTTGCCGAAGAAAAAGATGAGAAAAAGTAACAGAAACGATACACACGAAATACACGTTTAGAATTCTAGTTTTGATGTTATTTTTAAGGTTTGTTTGAATTTTTGATGTAATATCAATTTTCCAGAGAGCAGAGAGACGGGAGACCGCAGAAGCAAGAACCACCTTAAAAACCCTCACAACCTCCAAACGCCCTACCAATTTCTATTTGTTTTTTTTTGTTTTTTTAAAAATTAAGAAATATTTATTTATTTGTGATATACCCCCCCCCCCCCCTCCCAGCAGAGGGAGGACCCGAGACACGACACACAACCCATCCCCCCCCACACCCCCCCAAAACCCCAAACAAAACCCCCCCCCCTTTTGGTTTCCAGGTTCCACACACTAAAATAAAAATTAAATTTTAATTACGAATGCGAAAGAAGAACAAACAAATCTATTTTTTGTTTTCTGCAACGAGAGAGAACAACAACCCCACACCTACACATATTTATATGTATATGTATACTTCTATGCCTTGTTTTTCTATAATAATATTCTATCTTACAACTGAATCCGCAACGAAAGTAAAAATGACCATCAATAATAAAAAAGTAAGACTAATGAAAGGTTAGGACTATCGATGGGTGCACAATAGGAAGACATTTGATTACTTCGAACGCTAGATAAAGCCTGTCCACGTAAAATTTCGGACACCAAAATAATAACAGCAAAAAACTGTACAGAATTCAACAAAACCGATTGTTTATTTCACAATACTAAAGTTATATCCAAATTAGAAACAGTTGATTAAGATATTAATCCTTCTTTCTGTAAAATTCTCGAACTTTCTGTGGTACACCCGCCATCAGGTTCCGTACGGTATCTTCAGATACGCCCGCCGTGACGATTCTCCATCTTCTCTTAAAATCATCGGTCATTTGCTTTCTTCTTAGTTTTGAAGAGTTTCCGCTTAACTAGAGCCCAGTACTTCTCTATTGGGCGAAGTTCTGGACAGTTTGGTGGATTGGCTGTTTTGTACCTTATACCATTCCAGAACGGATTTCGCATAGTGACAAGAGGCCAAAACAGAGCTGGAGTGTCGTGGCTTCTGATAAACGGTAGCAATTCCTTTTGCAGACATTCTTTCTCGTACACATCCTTGTTGATAGTCTCGTTAGGGATGAAACTTTTAGATTTTTGACCACAACTACATATAACCTGCCAAGTCAGATTCTTCTTCGGGAATTTGGACACCTTCTTTGTCCGGAAATGCTCGGCAACGGCGTTCCTTTGCATTGCGGTATAAAAAGCCAGACCCGGAAGCTGTTTAAAATCTTCGAGTACGTTTGTTTCGTCGTCCATAATGATACAAGAAAATGTTTGCAAAAAAATGGTGTAAAGCTCCTTAGCACGACTTTTTGCAGTGAAATGTTGCACCTTTTTCACTTTGTACGTCTTTAGTCCTTACCTCTGCTTCACTTTTTGTACGTATGATTTTGACTTCCCAACTTTGCGAGCCACATTTCGCACAGAAAGAATGGGGTTTTTTTCAATAGTGGCTTCTTGTCCATTTGTCGCGAACAAACTTTTCGATTTGTTCCACTTCCAACCTTCCGATCCACAGTCACGCCAAATGATTTGCAAACACAAAAAACACGGTACTTTTCGGAAGTTTTAGTTTCTTTGCAAGCTCGCGCTACCGATAAATTCGGATTTTTGTTGCCGTTCGTCAATGCGTTAGCCCTTCCCTCGTCATTCGGCGCCCTTCCCTTTATTCCCAATTTACTGAATGTAACAAGAATGTAAACATCCTCTAATTGTTATGTTTGTATTCTCCGAGCGTGGGTAACGATTATGATGTATAAGAAGATGTTTCGCTCATTGCCATGAGGCACCAAGAGTAGACAGTCATGTTTGATAGATTGAAAGAAAGAAGGAGAAAGTGTTGAAAGTTCCGTCAGTGTACGGTAGGTTGGAAAGATTACGGAGCGAAGGGTAAGGGTGTACTAGTACTCGGGCCAACGTATCATTGCCAAACATCCCACTGCGGGGAAGGTTGAAGCACAGATACATCTGCCGCCCCAACTGGCAATAATAACTCGTTGGCCCGCATGTACCACTGATCGCTTGTGATAGTTTCTAGCGGTAGCTTGTACACACTCTGTTTTGATGCGTACATGGGTGAGGAAACTCTCTCCTTTTTGGCAGATGTATCTGTGCCTTGAGGTGGCAGTATCTCCTTGAGGTGGCAGGTGTATCTGTGCCTCAACCTAGCTCACAGTGGGATATTTGGCAATGATAACGTCCTTGGTTCGAGTACTACTTAACCCATGCACTTTCGCTCAATTTTCAATACTTCTTTTCAATTTCCAACCTACCGTAAACTGCCGGAACTTTCAACACTTTCATTCATATCTTTCATTCTAGCAAACATTACTGTCTACTCTTGGTGCCTCATGGCGATGAGCGAAACATCTCCTTCTATATCAATGTAAACATGTTGTATCATGAAATAAAGTGGAGGGTTTCAGCTGTCATATAAGCGAAACGTTTCAGCGATCCGCGAAATAATTCAAAATCTACACTGAAAGAAAAGTGTCCGAAATTTAACGTGGACAGGCTATAGAATAGGGTAGAGAGCTACCTTGGCCCTTTCCAAAGCATCCTATCGTATAGTGTGTAGCAATCCCAATAATATACTGATATTCCAGGGCAGACCAACACATTTACTATCCGAAAAGACGTTCGACTGTATCGGGAATCGATCCCTCGACCCCCGGCTTGGAAAACAGACGCTTTTGTCGAGTACGCTATGAATTCCTAATGTAGTAATAATTCCCATGTAAACTTCAAATAGTTTGTGCGGTGTCAGCTTTTCAACAAATTGATTCAAAAAATGATAACGATGCGATTTGGAATCGTGTAAGAAATGTGGTGCAAAAATTGAAATAGCTGGTAGCCATACTTGCATACTCAACCGCAATACAAATCAACGATTTCGGTTAACCCGCTTGCACCGAGTCCAACTCCCCAGCAACAAGCACATTCCGTTTCAATTAGTGTCCAATATTGGAATTAATTAATTTAATTAGAGAGAGCCGTGTCGGTCGTCTGTCACGACTGGATCGGCATCGCCTCGCATCGCCACTTTCAACCCGCTCCGGCACGCGGCTCATGCATTCGTAAACTCCTACAGCATATGTATGCTCACCACGCTCTACACATATATGTAGGAACCTGTTAGGGGATCCAACACGGCACCACCAAGCGAACAAGTAAAAAGGCCCCATATTTGGGCGAAGCTACATCTCACACCACTGCCATGCTTCTTTCTCTCTTGCGGTGTTTGACTGACTTGAGTGGAACTTCTGCTGGCTGCTGCTGTTGAGATCGCCGCTCCGCCACCCAGCCGGGATCTACTGCTTTTGCTGCTAGCTGCCAGAGAGTGTGTTTATTTCATTAAACTTCATCATTTATTAATTTATCATCCCATTCAATTCGGTGAGTCGTCAGTTTGTTTTAACTTCTACGTTTTGACCGTGTTGTTTCTTCGGTGCCTTCTCCGGGATGCGATGCGCATGTTTCGTGATGTTTGTTTTTCTCCGGAATAGGTCCGATCGGGTGGGTGTTCGACGGGTTTCAAATCGTTTTGGTTTTTTTTTTATTTGGATGAGATTTTGAGCATTATATAGTATGCCTGTACTGTCAGTCATGTATTTTATTTTTATTCTCATGTTAAAATATCAGGAAGACCTATCAATGGAAGGATAAAGTATCGAGGTAAAAAGTTCCTATTTCATTTAATGAACTACACGTGCATTCGCTACATCAATTATTTTTTCTCATCGTTGTCGCTAACTGGATCTATATTACATGTATAGTACTGGCAAAAATTAGGTAAACAGTTCAATTATACGTACATACCTTTTGATATCATCTAGTTTATATTCACGGATTGATTATCAGTTCAATCGTACAAAATGTAGACTTTCAGGTCGATTCTTCTATGTGCTTATAAAAAATAAACAAACAAAACAGAACAGAAACAGAAACAAAACACCAGCAGAGTTCCCGAAGCAAACTCATTAACGTAATTTTATCATTTTTTGTGTAGCAAAAATAGAGTCCACATGACAGTAAAATCCCCCCCCCCCATAAAAATTTTTTTGGACCCCCTGGGCAACTTTGAAGATTTTTCCCCAGCCCCTTTAAATTCAACCAAAAACAAGATTTTAGTTGTTGACGTTACTTTTCAACCTGTTGATCTAGAATAGATTATAGATTTTCGATTAAAAGTTTTACGGAATCAAATTGCACCACTTTTAAATGGCTGTAACTTTTTACCCGTTGGGTATTTTCTATTGAAATTTTGGGTGAAATTAGTTCAATGTGTATTTGTTTACACTGTGTAAGTTTCACTAGCAGATGTGCAATCGTTGCGAAGAACAACAGCGGCGCAAAGAAATTTGCAGGAAGCTGGGAATGGTACATTCTACGGTGTCTCGTGTTTTAAATCGGTACCACGAACGTTTGACCAACGGTCGGAAAGAAAAAAGTGGCAGAAATGGATCTCCGTATAGCCTTAAGGATCACAAGCGGGTAGTTCAAGCTTTCAAGAGGAATCCCAACAGTTCAGTTCGAGATGTGGCAAAGAAACTGAATCTAACCAAAACTTTCGTGCAAGCGCCTAATCGCGATGAACGGCAGAATACGGTAGGTAAAACACGTGAACGGAAGCTCTACACCCAGATGTTGACGAAATCACATTGCCTCGTTATGGATGATGAGACGTGTGTAAGAACAGACTTCCGGCAGCTTCCGGGGCTCCAGTTTTTCACTGCTCATCATAAATTCGATGTCCCCGAGGACGTTAGAAAGCAGAAGATGTCAAAGTTTGCCAAAAAATATATGATTTAGCAAGCAATATGCTCGTGTGGAAAGCGGAGCACCCCATTCGTGACAACTGGAACGGTCAACGGGCAGGTGTACCTAAAGGAATGCCTCCAAAAGCGTCTACTTCCTCTTCTGAGGCCACACGATGGTCCTACGATTTTCTGGCCGGATTTAGCTTCGTGCCATTACTCGAAAGAGGTTTTGGAGTGGTACAAGACTAAGGAGGTCAATTTTGTGCCGAAGCATTTCAACCCCTCGAACGCACCGGAACTGCCGCCAATTGAAAAGTACTGGCCATCATGAAGCAGGCACTTCAGGAAGCATCCTAAGGACGTGAAATCGGAGGAAGATATGAAGAAAAAATGGATTGCCACGCAAAAAAAATTGGTCCAAATGTTGTACAGGACCTTATGAGTAGTGTAAAGAAGAAGGTTCGTGCATTTGGATATGGAATTGAAATTGAATAAAACAAACATGAAAAAATATTTATCACATGTTTTACTTTACTCCCTAAGAGTTTAAATATGATTGGTTGAACGGGCGAGTTTTGCCGAATATTTGTGTGTTTCGCAATTTGATTCCATACATTTTTAAGAAGAACAGAGACCAACCCCCATTTTTTACCAACACACAACCACAAATTTTATTTTTTTGTGTGTTTTCTTTCTAAAATATGTAGCCATTTCCAAAACAACTTTCAGCCAGAAAACATCCACATTTATGCTTAGAATTTCTACCACTACACAACAAATTATTTTTTCAAACCTTTCCTAACAACTTCGCAAAAAACACCACATTTTCACAAATTTCAATGTACTTGTTAGCATCCATTATACCTTCAATTCAAGCATGTTTCCCAACACCAGACCACGCTAAGAATCCCCGCACCATTGTAAGAATCTAAGAATCCCGTTTAAACCAAATCCTGGATCGCTGCTTGCGTCCTTATAATTCTAACTTTCTCTCATCTGTCCACAATTCATTTTTCCAAAACGTATTCGGCTTATCGACGTGTTTCTTGGCAAATTGCAGACGCTTAAATTTGTTGCTTTAACTTATCAGTGGCCGGCGAGATACAAACATATAATTCAAGCCATGTTACTGCAGCCTAAGCCGTACTGAAAATATTCAGAGACTAGCTTTCCTTCACTGCTAGACTTAACAACCTTGGGTTTTGACAATCTTCTTGAATCCTACTTCGTCGTTGTCAATCGCGTCCTCGACCAGCTCTATCAATAATTGAACTAACCTGCTGAATTTTTTCAGATTTTTTGCCCTGCCGGGATGATTATACTGAAGTTTTTTGCTACTTTGCGATAAGACATGCCTTTTTGGCAAGCTTTTGCGATCAAATTACGCACTTGCAGAGATTTTCAGGTTTATTGACTCTTTTTCCACAGAAAACGTAAAACATCGCCTAAAACATCACAGCAACCCACTATGGGGCGGCTCCATAAAAAGTGGTGGCCGAAAATATTTTTTTGGTTTTTTCGCATTTTTTTTTATAGTATTCTAGTAAGCTTAGCATAAAATTAGTCATATTTATGTATTTTCATCGCATCCGGAAGGTGTAACTAGCTTTTAACCCAGTAATGAGCAACGTATTCCTGAACAATAAACTTGAACGTTTGTTTTTAATTTTAGGGGCAGTTCAAATGCAAATCAAAACTAGAATAAGGTTGCAGTGCATAAAATTAAATAGGAGAGGTGGAGGTGGAGGCCCTCCCCCCTCATAGCCAAGATCTGAGCCCCCCCCCCCTTCATTTTTTTAAATATGTTTTATAAGAGTATTGTTTTATCAATCAGGTACTTTGGTGAAGAATTATTTGTCTACCAAAAGGTTATAAAAACAGCCTTAGGTAAAATAATTAAGTGTACATCTTTCGCATCAGTGAAAGCTGCTTTAAAACTAAATACCATGTAAATTACAATAACAAAACCCTTATAAATTTAAACAAAGGCTAAAAGGCAGTAGGATTGTTACTTGGGTCTTGGGTGCCCATTTGACAACTGAATAGAAAATGGCAAAAACAAAATAGAGTCACCATTCCTTACGCATACACCTACAAAATGAGGGGTGTTCAAGTTTTTTAAATGCACGATTAAAAAAACTACATCATTTTTAAGTCGACCTAGTTTTGACCGTTCCATCCTTTATGTCTTTAATTCAGCAATAATCGACAATTCCACGACGACATTATGGCAATCAACTTATTCTTAAGCAACTGAGAACTTTTTCATCTCTTTACCCGGATGTTATTGTTTGAAATTAACGATTTACCTAACTTGATAGCCGCCTTGATTTCGTTAGTTTGTAACCCGTCACTTGAGGGTTACAATAAGATCTCTTGGTTTTTGGGCCAATTTAGTTCAGCTTAGCTTAGCTTGACTGACTGCACTTATCAATGGTTGGTACTCCATGATTGATCAAAATCAGTTAACTTGCACAATGAATCAACTGAATGGGGTTGGGAGTAACCGACCATTCTCACTGTACACGTTTCGGTGACTAAATTTCTTTAATAATCAATAACGGCGCCGGCCATGTCCTTGCAATCGGGTGGGAATAGGAAAGGAAAGTTAGTGTGTCCTTTGCTGAAAAGGGACCGTGTTTACCTCTGCATCCCCACAAACGTCACAGGAAGGAGGTTTTTCTATGTTAGTAGGGTAGGGGCTCGATGGATCAGGATTCACTATGATAACGTGATGTGATCATATAATTCAGGGGACAAAAAAGATAACAATTACCTGTTTCGCTCCGCTGTTTTGAGAGCACTTACCACCTCTCAATTGTGTGAAAATCCTTATTCATAATGTATTTTCATAACATAAAAACGCACTTTTTTTCTCGAAATCATTAACCTTTTCACTCATTTCGAAGATTGGAATTGCTTCCGTATATTGTGGGTAAGACGAACGTACGGTGGCAATGGGCTAGAGATTACAATTCCTCCTGGAGGTAACTTTTTTTCATTCTTTTTTTCATTTCTTCGTCGGCTGAGGTCCGACGGAAATTATGTACCCATTTTATGCACTAAGGAAGATGAGAAGGATCGACTGGTTGCGTCGTTAATAACCTGGCTGGGTTGATCTCCAGTTAACCAGTCTGTTAACCTACAGTTCAAGACTCACTTTTAACCGCACTTTGAACACCTGAGAGTGTCACTTCACCGTTCGATTCTTCATGGTCTGAGATACGAAAAAATCTTCTTGCTTGTCTCATAAATGTTTCGTTTACTTTACTCGCACTTGGAACTTACGAACCTTGTAGACGTGGATATTTTTGAAATAACGTCCTTGATGGTAAATAATAGTGACTGGTTTCATTCTCGAGCGCACCAAATGCTACATGTCTGGCGACCAACATGGTTTCATGCCTGGGCGTTCGGATACCACAAATCTTCTTGATTTCACTACGACCCGTTTTGAGCAATTGGAGAAAGGGACACAAGTAGACGTCATATATACTGATCTAAAAGCAGCGTTTGATACAATCATCTTTGGAATTCTGTTGACGAAGCTATCGAAACTCGGTACGTCGGGAGGAAGGACATCGTGGCTGTGCTCGCATTTGACGGACAGGTCTTTGCGAGTAAAAATTGATTCTAGCACTTCCTCTAATTTATAAACTCTCATCTGGTGTTCCACAGGGTAGCTACCTTGGCCCGATGCTGTTTGATTTATTCTTCAACGACGTATTGCTTCAACTTGGAAACGGCTGCTGGCTTGCGTATGCTGATGGCCTAAAGCTGTTTTTTTATCGTGCGGACTGCTGAGGATTGCATCGGTCTTCAATCGTTGTTGGATGTATTCACTGATTGGTGTCATCATTAAACAAAATGTTTTATTCGTATTTCAAGCAGCCGAAATGTTTTTAGCCTATACCATCAATGGCGTCGTTCTTCATAGAACCGACCAGTTCAGCGATTTAGATTTACGTGTTCTACTGGATCATAATTAACATTTAGCCTCCACCGCTAACCTGTGATCTCTAAGGCTAATTGCCAGCTAGGGTTTGTGTCCAAAAGCTCAAGAGCTTCCCCTGCCCCGACTTCCTCAGACGCTCTATTGCTCACTGGTACGACCGATCCTAGAAAATGCCGCCTTTGGTCTCGCTTCCTCATCAATTGACTTGGAGCTTGAGGATAGAAACAATACAGCGCAGGTTTATCCGGATGGCATTGCGTAATCTACCATGGCGTGATCCGCAAAATCTCCCGCCGTATTCAGATCGCTGCAATCTGTTGCAATTGCATACTTTGGAACGCCGACGGAAAAATCAACAAGCGGTTTTGTTGCTAAACTTTTGAATGGAGAGGTCGACTGCTCGAGGCTTCTCTCTCAACTGAACATCCGAGTTCCTCCGAGAGCATTACGGAGTGGTACTCTCCTCCAACCCCGATTCCATCGAACAGCGTTTGGAAACAACGAACCTCTAACAGCTATTATGCGAGCGTTTACGACTGTCGAAGAATTGTTTGAATTTGGCGAATCTTCAGCTCACTTTTTTGGCTCGTATTTGTAATGCTCGTTTTATTTAGTTTTAAGTTTGTATCATGTAGACAATAAGTCCGATGAACTAAGTTGATTAAATAAATAAATAAATAAATTTTGTTCGGATCCACTGATTTTCATTTCACAGGCCGAGCTTTTCAATCGGTTTTTTTTCAAATAAGCCACTCAAAACAGAAACAAATTATAAACAATAAAACCGATTAAATTATATTAAAATTCCGTAATTTGACAAAAGTAGACTTGTGGCTACCATCTTCTACCAACGCCCTGCAATCCACCCTTTTTGTCCAATTGGGTTCAGACCTATCACACCGACCACCCGACTTTTCAGCCAAAAGCGCAACCATTAGACCACTGTCAAGAAAAACAGTTTCTTACTGATCGCTTGCACAGCCCACCACCACCCTCGCTCCCGACGTGATATTATACACGCACGCATTGTGGTTTTGGTTTGGCTGTGCTTACAGTTGTTCCCATTTTTTTTCCCTTTTTTGTTTGTATACAACAGAAAAAAAAAGTTCACTATTTTCTGTAGGTCCGAAAGGAAGCCCCCAAAGCGATAAATTGTGGTCGCAGTGACATGTCACATCCGGGTCTCCAGTTTCATCGGTTCCCGAGAGATCCAATCGTTCGCCGAAAGTGGATGAAGGCCTGCATTGGGAACGCACGTGAGGGAAGACATTCTCCTGCTCAAGATTTCGCCCCACAGCAGAATTTGCAGCGTAAGCATCAATGAAATTCAATGAAACCTCATAAATTAACGATTAGTTTGATGAAGCTTCATTTCCCGAACGGCAAAAGAAATGCCAATGGAACTTGGAATATTCCAATTGCCGTCACTCCGCCGGATGAAGAGTGGCAGGAAATGGAGGTGGTTGAAAATGGATGGTGATGAGCATAGTGGAACAGGATATGCTGCATCAAAAGGAGAATTTACGGATTATGAAATAGTGGAAAGCATTGACCAGGTACCTATGCTAGGAGGAGATGCTATGTCACAGTCTCGACTACGAGGGGAAATTTTCTTCGTTTGAGAGAGCAAGTTACCAAGCTTAAGAGGTAATTTGCTAAATATTCGATTGGATGGAATGCTTTCAGCTTCATTGAATCACATCTTCTACTTAAGATCGATTCGTCGTTGGAGAAGTCGTTACGGCAATCTGGTTGCGCGAAAGAAAACGAGATGATTCGGATTGTCGTAGATTCGAACTCGTTGGATATTGCCTGTGCGCGAATTTTCAACGACGATCAATGGAAGCTTCTCTCCGGAAAAGTTCGTCAAGTGAAGCAGTGGTCGGAAGCAACGATAATGGATTCGCTGCAAATCCGATTTGCATGTCTGGATGGCTACGACAAGCTAATAAAAAGAGGCTTTCCGCTCCCATCGACTTGAACACTGCTGCGTCGAATTGCAGACGTTCACTTTCCTCCTGGTATAATTAAATCATTCTAATGTTCTGTAAAAGTTTTAGTTTCTCGATGGTTTCGAAAAAATTTAGGTATCCTTGAAGATATTTTTGGACTGCTGAAATTCAAAGTGGCTGGCATGACAGAAATTGAGCGGGATTGTGGACTGGTTCTCGACAAAATGAGCATCGACGAAGCAGAAGAGTGGTGTGCAAGCACTAAACAGTTCGTTGGAAAGACGACTCTGCCTCCATCTGATGACTTAGCGTCTGAAGGCTTGGTTTTGATGCTTTGTTGGAGTTGCTGAACGGTGGAAATGCAAGTAGTTGCATACGAGTTTACGAAAGCATCAATTCCTCCAGAGCAACTCAAGACGCTAGAGATGTCCGTTATTGAAAAATCGGAAGAACTAAGCTTGCGAGTACAGTTTGTTACCTCTGACTCCGGTTCCGAGAATCAAAAGATGTGGAAGGATATGGGGCTGAACATCAAAAACCAGAATATCTTGTCTGATCTGGAACTGCAGCATCCCATCGACAACAGTCGAAAACTCGAGATCGTGCCCGATCCAGTCCATGTTTTTAAAAATGCAATTCATGGATGGATCAACAGCAGATTTCTCGTGGTACTCCAAAATTGTATGTCAATAAAAATGGCCTTTCA
>JAHHFK020002242.1:0-29821 GCA_024533555.2 Aedes koreicus | reverse complement strand
AAGAGGCCAAACCAGGCCAAAACAGAGCTGGAGAGTCATGGCTTCTGATAAAAGATAAACATCCTCATTGATAGTGCCGGTAGAGACGAAACTTTTAGATTTTTGACCACAACCCCATATGACCTGCCAGATGAAATACTTCTTCGGGAATTTGGACACCTTTTTGTCCGGAAATGCTCGGCAACGGCGTTCCTTTGCATTGCGGTAAAAAAAAACCTGACCCGGAAGCTGTTTAAAGTCTTCGAGTACGTATGTTCCGTCATCCATTATGATACAAGAAAATGTTTGCAAAAAATTGGAGTAAAGCTCCTTAGTAGTACTTTTTGCAGTGAAACATTGCTTGTCATCATGGTTGAGCACCTTTTTCACTTTGTACGCCTTCAGTCCTTGCCTTTGCTTCACTTTTTGTGCGTATGATTTTGAGTTCCAAACTTTGCGAGCGACATTTTGCACAGAGAGATTGGGATTTTTCTCAATAATGGCTACCACCTTCTTGTCCATTTGTCTGGAACATACTTTTCGATTTTTTCCACTTCCAACCTTCAAATACACAGTCAAGCGCTGGTCAAATGATTTGCAAACACAAAACACGGTACTTTGCGTTAGTTTTAGTTTTTTGGAAAGATCACGTACCGATCAATTTGGATTTTGCTGCCGTTCGTACAAAATGCGCTTGCGCACTTCTACTTGATTCGACGCCATTTTACTGAATGTAACAAGTAAGTAAACATGTTGTACCACAAAATAATGTGGACAGTTTTAGCTGTCATATAAGTGAAACGTTTAAGCGATCCGTGAACTAATTCAAAATCTACTATGAAAGAAAGGTGTCCGAAATAAAACGTGGACAGGCTTTAAAACTAAGGCAAGCAGACAAGCTGACATTGCTTCTAGCGATTTTGTGTGGGAAAGTTATCATAAAAATCAACAAAATCTGCTTAAACGTGCTACATTTGTTGCACCACACAAAAACAAATGAATGAAATTGATCGTATGGAGAGCAAGGCAGCAAATGATGAAACGTTCAAGTGAAAAATGTCCACCATTTTTCACGATCACCTTCTCCAAACGGGGACGAAATCGACAGCATACCTTCTCAATGTATGAGTCAGTTATCGAGTTCCATTAGCCTGAACTTATGCCCATATTGAGTAATCCAAAGGATTCAAGTCCGGGCTGCTAGGAGGCCAAATGTCCTTTGGCCAAAATTCCATGTTTTTCTTCAGCCTCGCTTGAGTCCTTTTTGAGGTATGACACGCTGCTCCGTCCTGTTGGAAAATTTTCAATCAATGTTTTGAGATTTTTTCAAAGCTACTTTCTGTAACATACAGTTTTCAATAAAAAAAAATACTTAAGGAGCACAAATAGAATCAAAACACACAGAAATGATGGCTATCTCTGTTCAGTATATGTTAACTACACACGTGTTTTCATAGAAAAAGGCTTGATAGGATATTAGTTAATTTTTATTAAGTTTCGAGCTTCTTCAGGTAAATCAAACTGTCTCACCACCAGTTGTACGTCTGTTGATGAGTGAGATTACGGGATCGGAGGTGAGAAGAAGCCGCTTGAAAACGTCTTCCAAGTTGATAATACGGTTGAACTTCCTTGCATGCCGTTCCCGAAATTTCCTTATGCACTTATTCCTCGTTTCCTGGGCTGCCTCACTCAGCATCTCTAAAGGCAGTGCAGCAGTCCTGATAATATCACTACCGTGTAATAGTAGCTTATGCATTGTAGGAGAAAGCACATACCAATCGTACAATCCACGATACATCTTAAATGTATCTTGAGCAAATTGTCCAAAAGCTTCTGTTTCAATTTGCCATCTTACGATATTTGCTCATAAAAAAGTTAGCGTAAACGCCAGTAAGAGCGTTTAATGCAAGAAAAAATTACTTTCATACAAATTGTAGTACAACAAGTTTGCAATAAGTTTTTAGAAGTAACTAAAGCTCTAAAACCACAAATTTCCATGTCCGCCAAAACCTCATGTCCGCCTAAAGTAGCTTACTGGACCACTGTGCATTGGACGCAACTGCCCCGAAAACCATGACTCCGGCCGGACACCAAACGTTTCGAGCGCTCCAGCCGTAGTTGTTTGATTCGGTCCGTTACAAGGTGGCGCTTTACTCTTGCCCTGGACGAACATTTCAAGTCATTTTTGACCAACCGTTGCATGGTAGTTTTTGAAATATCGGCTTCCTTAGCCAATTTCCGGATCGATCTGATAGGATTTCGCCTCTCTTTGTCTCTCGCTGATCTGATGACCTTCGGTGTGCGAGCGGACCGTGTACGGCCACTTCCCGGCTTCCGTGGACGTGGTTCAGCAAGGAGTGAACGTTGGATACGGTAAAAGCCAGGTCGCATCCCACAATCGTTGCAATTTGTTTTACGGGCTTTTGGGCGAGCAGAAAACTAGTCACAACCCCCTTTGCGTACATTTTTCTCAACTTTGTTACTCGCGAACCACTGTTTTGTTTACATCGTCTCAGAGTATACAGTCAGATGATCACACAAACGCATTAGAACAGTAAAAATAATGTTTGAAGCTACCCAAAAATAAGTATTGAAAACTTTCGCATTTTTTTACGGGACATACTGTATGGTTTATCAGCTCTTCGCGCTTGGATACGATTTTATAAATATTTTATTGTTGTGTCGTATAAGCTGACTATTAAAAGGAGGCATGCTAAGCGAAACGAGAAGGCAATTATGCAGATCCCAAAGAAATATCTTCAAAACCGTTTCAAAACAGAAATGGGACTGAAAGTGGATTAGCCTCGATCAGGAGTGTCTGGCAATTCCATCGACGGGAATTCAGCAAGCCCATTCTTTCAAATTCCGGACAAAGTCGCTGAAATGACAGGTATCAATTTGGAGATTATAAAGCGTTGTGCAGCAACTCTTCAAAATTGGCGTCAGGAAAGGAAGTCAATATGGAAAACTTCAAGAGATACTGGCTAGAAGCAGCTCACAAGCTTATGGATTTATATGATTGGTACTAAATGCCAATTACAGAGTATACCCAAGTAACAATTTTAGTTTTATTTCAGCCGTATAGCACTCCTCCCGGCTTTGTTGATAAAACTACATTCAAAACTGTTTTGTCTACCAACACCTCTATGTTTCTTTAAAGCCAAAATTTGTACAAAATGGCCCACTCTATAGACGGTTTTGAAATCAAGTTAATAAAACCTATATAAAAACATACAGATTTTGAAAATCTTCTAGTGAAAGATGTTATGACCACTTGAGAACCTTCATAAAACCTATTAGCTGCCATGAAAACCAGAATGCCACAGCTGTCAAACTTCACTGTGAAATCGAGGTTGCTTTTTGTTGTTCTGCTTTGTTCGATTCTCCATATCCCCAGCACCCCCCCATCCACCAAAAACCCCACCACCAACAAAACGATCCCCCCCCCCCCCCCCCCCCCCCCGCATTTATAACCATTCAATCTCACGGGCTCCCCAAAACAATATGCAAAAACGCCCAAATATTTATCCAATTTTTTGAGTCGTTTTTGACTCAATTTCGTCATTAGTGGAGTCACTCAAATTTGAGTAAATGTAACTGGTATTGACAAGCCGACAAATCAAAAACATCGACTCAAATCAGATGGATGTTTTTGATTTGTCGACTTGTCAATAAAAAAAAAAAAAACCAGTTACATTTACTTCAAATTTGAGTGACTCCACTTTTGACGAAAATGGGTCAAAAACGACTCAAAACTGAGTTTAAATGGCTGGCCGTGTACTTTCAGTTCATCCATGGAATTCCAAGTTGTCAAATAATTCTCAAATATTTTTTTTCTTAGCTACAATGTCTAAACTTCCAGGTTCAAAATACGTAAGTACTTCTACAATTGCAGCATGACAAGAATCTGTAGACTAGTAATTTGGAATGGAATTGTTATTATCATTATAATATCATTCACTATATTATATATCATTATTATATTCATTTACTATATACTTCTATATGACTATGAATATTTATTGGGAAGGGAGGGAGCATAAAGCTGGAATTGTACAAAGGAGTGGTATGACAACCGGCGTCTAGGAGGGAACAAACAGTATCATTTTCTTTATCCTACCGATTCGATTGTGATGCTGTGAATTCTACTCCAAGAATTTCAGCGAGAGTGACGCGCCCTTCTTAACAAGCCATCCCGCGGAAAGCTTAATATGTATTGCGAATTGGGTTATTCGATTTGTTGGATCGTATCGTTGGAAGGAGAATCTTATGCTCCCGCGGGTTTCGCGTAAGTGTCTCTGCTTACGAGTCCGCCCCACCGTTTTTGGCCCTTTATACAGCGTTACTGTGAATGCGACCCGGTAACTCAATTTGATCTTGCTATTAAGTGGAGCTGCATACATGACAATGTCTTAGAAGGGATGGAGGCTACATTGCATAAAGTCTGTATCCACATTAATCCGGACACCTTCAAATCATTGTAACTTTTGAAATATTGCACGTAGGAATGAAAAATTTCACTGTGGTATAGCTGAGAGTCTATGATGAAAAAGACCACGATTGATGTTTACGTTTCATGTTTAGTATTCAAGATGGCGACGAAAGAAAAACAAGTGCGCGAGCAGATTTTGTACGACCGTACGGCAAATCCTGACTTGTCAGCCGAGGACCTTGCAAAAACATTGGATTTGCCTAAATCCACTGTTCGATGTGCTCAAATCATTTTCGGAACGTTTGACGGTGGAGAGGAAACCAGTGACAAAAACATTGGACGCGCTGATCCTGTCATGGACCGAAAGGTGAAAAGGATATTAACGAAAAACCCAAATCCCTCCATTCGAACGGTGGCTCGTAAAATAGGGATGTCGCCTGGTTTTGTCCAAAAATCAAAACAACGTTTGGGACTTAATTCGTATAAAGTAAAAACAGTTCAAAATCGCAACGACAAACAGAACTTGGCAGCAAAATCACTGGCTCGACGTTTGTACTGCGAATATTTGACGAAAGTTTCATGCGTTGTTATGGACGATGAAACATATGTCCTGGAGGATTTCAAGCAGCTTCCAGGGCTGGCTTTTTGTTCTGCTATGGCCAGAAATGCTACAGCTGAGCATTTCAGAACGAAGAAGGCATCGAAATTTCCCAAAAAAATACCTTGTGTGGCAAGCAATTTGCATGTGTGGTAAAAAGAGTAAATCATTCGTCACTACAGGCACAATCAACAAGGAGATCTATCAGAAAGAGTGTCTGCGGAAGCGATTGCTACCCTCCATCAAAAGTCTCAAAGAAAAACCTTTGTTCTGGCCCGATTTGGCATCATGCCACTATACTA
Source organism: Aedes koreicus (assembly GCA_024533555.2). Classification (NCBI taxonomy): domain Eukaryota; kingdom Metazoa; phylum Arthropoda; class Insecta; order Diptera; family Culicidae; genus Aedes; species Aedes koreicus. The sequence continues at coordinate 24,510 of JAHHFK020002242.1, read as the reverse complement.
AAACTGTGATGGAGTGGTACCAAGCAAATCAAATGAACATTGTACCAAAAACCTCAAACCCACCAAAATGCCCAGAGCTACGACCAATCGAGAGATATTGGGCTCTGATGAAGAGGAATCTTTCTGGAAAGAAACAAGGAATCAAAAACATCAAACACTTCCAGCAAATTTGGACAAAGACGGCTTCTACGATTTCTGAAGAGTCTGTACAAACCCTAATGGAAAATTCGAAATTTTTATGCAAATACCGAAAAACTATGTTTTGTCTGTGTTAAACCATGTTAAAACACATCCCATGAATCTGAAATAAACAACTACGACGGAAATATAATGCGAAATTTATGTTTTATTCATGTTTTCAGGTGTCCGGATTATTGCGGATACAGACCTTACATACATACATACTTGTTCAGTTGTGTTCAAAATACCGTCGAAGCAAGAAGCATTACGCAAGCGGATTGGACAGTTCTACCAAACGAACATAAATCACGGGAAAAGTTCACTGTGAACCATTTTAAATCGAGAATGTTCCAGTTTCAGCCATCTATAGCATCCTGGCATCCTCAGGAACAGCTCGTAGGAGTGGTAGTGGGAGACCGGCTAAAACAATGGACAAGAAAGGACTTAGATTGATCCATAGTACTTTTAAAAACAAAGGTTTCGATTAGTCAATCTGATGTAGCAAAAAAGTTCAAGACTACGCAACCTTACATCTGCAAGACGTTGAAGAAGATAGGAATAGTCTGCCACAAGAAATCAAGAGCACCAGAATACACAGAGCAACAGATATCAACTGTAAAATCCCATTGCCGCAGGATGACCCGAAATTACGCCGGAAAAGGTCTCGTTTTAGATGATGAAAGCTACTTCCCTCTCTCAAAAATCCACATCCCAGGAAACGATCGATATTATTCTGATAACATTTCTACTGCATCTCCGAACGTGAAATATAAGTTTAAACATAAGTTTGAGCAGAATGTGATGCCATATCTGAGAGAGGAATTTTCAAACCATGCTTTAAGCCCAGTGGTTTGGCTATTAATCAAGAAGTGTACCAAAATCAATGCTTGAAGAAAATATTGATTCCACTTCTTCAAACATATCATGCAGATGGAAATTACATGTTTTGGCCGGATAAAGCGTCGACGCATTATGCGAGAAAAACGAAAGCCTTATTGTAAAGCCAGAACATCCCGTATGTACCAAAAAACCGCAATCAAATAAATTTTCCTTAGTGTCGCCCGATTGAAGATTTCTATGGATATTTGAGTTCGCTGGTGGACAAAAACAACTGAAGAGTCAAAGACTGTAAACAACTGATTAATAGAATCAAAAGATGCATTCCCCAAATCGATAAAGAAGCTGTACACTAGTGGAAATATATATAACACCACCATCACTATTGATGCCAGAAAATGGGAACATTTTGCGCCTGACTTGTATATGTGAGCAGAGAAGTTTTGCTTTGTTCATATATGGGTGGAAATAACTAAAATTTTCATTTTTATTTTCAAGCACCGAAGGGGGCCATAGGGCCAAGTCTCCAGCGATGAAAATCACTGTCCATACAGTACCGGGGTAGAAGTATAGATTTGGTATCACAGAATAATAACCACAGGGGTCAAGTGAATCTTGCTTAAGATACCGGATAGTAAGAGGCTGTTGAAAATAGGGGATATTCAGAGTGAAGGAAATTCTCGTGAAAGATGGAAAAAGGAACGAGAGATTGATGACGTGTTAGATACATTACATAGAGGATAGTAGGAGGCAGAAAGTGAAGCAAGAGAAAGAGCGGCGTTTGATTGCTGAAACGAAAACCGAATAATAGTTTGGTGATTAGCACATTGGGCAGGTTCAGGAAAAAAGCAGAAGACTCATTTTTGAAAATTTCAGATGTTTTATGCTAATATTAAAATGTTTCCGTCATGTCACATCTTTAAGTCATCCGCGTAAGCCACCCATTTTATTCAGGCCCTTTTGAAATAGATGAGTTGAAATAAAGAGCCCAGTATTTTAGAACTAGGATTCAAATAACAATGACATGAGGAATGTCATCACTTACTCATACTTGACCTCCGCCTCGACCAACCTGGCGGAACGTCACCCAATTCCTTACTGAATCAAAGGGTAGTTTAGATAATAATCGATGCGTTATTTTATTTAATAAGCTGCTCTGTTGGCGTTGATATTCTGTGGACGGTCTCTTTAAAATAAGCATAAAGGGTGTATTCGATAAAAATGGCACACACATATATACTCATCAAAATTAAACTGATTATCGGATTTTCTTGAAATTTTCAGGGAATGAAGAACTACTAATGAGTTTTGATTTACAACATTTGTTTTATTCAATGTCATCTCCCATCCCGAATGCCCGCACCTTCCTTTTCACTCCACCCATCAAATTTTGTACAACCGATTTTCCCAGTGTTTTTGTTGTTTTTACCCAAATTTTCTTCAATTCTAGCTCTGTTTTTATAGTTTTGGGATGTTTGCGAAGTTCCGTTTTCATAATTGCCCAGAATTTTTCAATTGGACGAAGTTCCGGTGAATTTGGTGGGTTCATATCCTTTGGCACAAAATTGACTCCGTTGGCTCGGTACCACTCCAATACGTTTCGAGCGTAGTGGCAGGATGCTAGATCAGGCCAAAACAGAGTTGATCCTTTGTGCTTCTTAATGAATGGCAAGAGACGCTTCTTAAGGCACTCTTCCGTGTAAATCGCACCGTTTATTGTTCCGGAAGTGATGAAGGGAGCACTTATTTCACCACATCCGCAAATCGCCTGCCAGATTAGAAACTTCTTTGCAAATTTCGATAGTTTCTTCTTTCGAACATCCTCCGGAACATCGAACTTCGACTTGGCAACGAAATATTCTTGCCCAGGAAGTTGACGGAAGTCGGCCTTGACGTATGTTTCGTCATCCATCACGATGCAACCGGATTTGGTGAGCAGCTTCGTGTAAAGTTTCCGGGCGCGGGTTTTCGCAGTGATGTTTTGTTTTTTTATTCCGGTTTGGGGCTTTTTGCACTTTGTAAACATGTAACCCAGCACGCTTCATGGTTTTCTGCACAAAACCGACTGACACCTTAGACTTTTTAGCGACATCTCGAATTGACATGTTTGGACGGTTCTTGAATTGTTGTACGACTTTCCTGGCCATTTTACTGTCCATTGGACCACTTTTACGACCACTCCCTTCCTTCCTTTGGACACTCAGACGCTCCTTGAAGGTTCTTATTACACGAGACACAGTTGTATTTGCAATTCCAAGCCTTTTAGCAATCCACCGGTGGGACGCCCCTGGATTTTGATTGTGAGTGCACAAAATTTTCTCACGGACAATTTCTTGTTTCGACGACATGACTGGAACTACTGAATGTATAACTGAAGCATTTGTTGACACAGAAAGAACATTCGTGCATTGTATGAAAACAATACTAAGAGCTACGAATATTTCGTTACAAATAAAAAATAAGCTTCTCTCTGGCAGTTGCATGGATGACTGACAGATCTACTATATCGACTTGAAATGTAATTGAAAAAAAAGCGCAACCACGAGGAGTTGTTCAGCGTTTTTTTTTTTAATGCTTCTGAAATGGGGTTCGATCCCGTTTTTTTGGGAAGAGCTGTTATAGAATCCGTGGTTGATCTCACTAGGCCCGAAGTTACTTGATTAATGAGTATGAAGTAGTAACTCTCGGCAGTGCTTAAATTTTGTTTTGGGATAAATCAATGATTCCCGCCCACCCCAGCAGCAACACCAACATGTATGAGTACGATTGGCGAGAAGCAGTGATTGGCTGGTCTGCACGAAATTCAATTCGTGCATTGTACCAAAGGTGTAATGGTAGCATTTTACCAGGCGACAAGCATTATGAATGTTTCATACAATTTACTGCGCCATCCCAGCTCGCCTTCGGTTACAGTTGTAATGCTACCGACGATGGAGCCAGATTGTGTGCGAAAATCAACTCTGGCAACCCCTTCCGCCACACAGGTGTATACAAACTATCGATTGCTTATCGATTGTGTTCTTTTTTCTTCAGCTGCTTCCTCAATCGTCCACGATATCCAAATGATTGGTGGGTTGAGTAATCGTAAGCAAACAATACATCATCGCGATTCTCCTCTTCCTTCCCCATATTCGCATAAACATTAAGCTCCACGAAGCGTGAGACAAGCTACGTGCAGCGGGAGATTTATCGATAAACAAACCTGAGCGATCATTATTATTTAAATTGAAAAATCTGTCTATCGGCGGTGGACGTTGTGCTTCGTAGAAACCTTGTCTGCTGCACTTCATCAACTGAGGCTCTTCAAAGCAGTTAAGTACATAGCTCCAACGTCGCCGGCTACACTAGAATACAATGTAAACAGCTGAAACGTATGATAATTTTTCATCTCTAACCGATTCTCGCGGTGGTCTATTCTGATGTGATGTCCCACTTTTTAGACTCCTTTGTGTTTTTCGAAACGAAGTGAAACGGTAATTGTAGGATATTCTTACTGTCAGCAACTGCGTGGCTGATTCTCACATTCATTTCCCGGTTTCGAACAAACATGAAGAAATAGATTCCAACTTCATCATAACTGCATCGATGTGCGGTTGGAAATCGAAAGCCCATCATCGGATGGTGGGTGGATGGATTTTAATTGAAATAAATGTTTTATGGTCGCGCTAAATTTTCGCAATTATTACTGCTTATGGCAGCCCCGAACCAGGTCCTACCGCAACGCAGTCTCCGTTCTGCCGCTGCCCATTTTTTATAGTCCCCTTAATCTGTCTTCTTTTCTCAGCTATTTTCGTCATATCGTACACTACGTCTTCTCCTCCATCACCGATAGCAATGGGATTTTAATTTATAGTTGAACAATTATTTTTTATTGCACCGAACCCATGCCAGTCTCAGCCCAAGACCCGAAGAGCCAGGGGAGCGGTTGGTTTGCTCCCTCGTGTGGGATGATGGATTGGATGTATGTTTTTCTTCGTTCGCTTGTGGCGCATCCGAGCGGGAGAAAAACTTCGAAGTAAAAACGCATCGCGGTGAATTATGGTGAAATTACGGGAGGACGAACCTTTGCAAAATTCCACACGGGAACACATTAGCGAAGTGGACCAACCCCCACCGACAGACTGCGAATGTGGGTGCGTGCTAGCATCATCAACATCTGTCCTGAATCCGAGTCGCACAGGTCGGAGTCCCATTTCACTTGACCTGGCTGAAATCCGATTCCGGTGACCTCTTAGGGGATTTATTGTTACGTTGGGTACTGGGGACGGGAGGAACGGGAGTGGTCAGATATCGGCTAAGATTTAAACGTCAAGTCCGTCACCGTCATAATCATCAATCTGATGTCGCTACCGCTTGTAACGGCGTCATCGATTTACGCTGACAGCCGGAGGGTGTAAATGCTAATTACGGATTGATTAAAGTAATTTATGGCATGTTTGCCTTCACGTCACAGCTGACTGGTAATCTTTTCTGGATTCGAATACTAAATCGTGATTAGTGGTAGTTGCCTTACTCATCTTCGATTGTGTTGATTGTTACAGAGCGGTAGATCAAACATCTCTACAGCGACGAGTTGAAAATAAAGGTATTTTGAGTTTAGAGTTAATATCGCAATATTTCAGACAGGCGCTTCATATTGAAAGACTATGAACAGTACATAATGTAACAAAGAAAAAAAGTAGTGAGGACTTTCTATTGGAATAGCAATGAACTGTCAATTCGAGATTCTTTTATCACGTACTCGAGCTTGCTGAAGCGGAAGCTACTAAGTTATGCAGTGCCATAGTTACTAAGTTTAATGAAGACTTTCTGACTCGTACAAAAAGAAGTTAACAGATTCGGTGTAGATGGAGCGAGTGTTAAGCACGGTGGAAAGCATTCTGTTAGTGTACTTTTTAAAAACGATCGTCCGAATTTATTCATTTACCATTCATTTGCATTTTGATGTGTGGTACAACGTGGATAGATAGCCAACACTGCCAGTCACGTCCGTTACGTACCTTAAATATGGTCTACCTTTGTACGCAGATATCTTTGGCATATCACTATCACAGTAGGCATAGACTCATGACCAAACATCTCCCCTTTTCTTGTCTGTCAGGAACGAGGGGCAAGCTCGTCCAAAGCATAGTGCAGCGGGTTGGGTGATTTCGTTCCTGGACATTCACAATATTCATGTAAGAATATTCCATCTTCAGCAAAATTCCTTTAAAAAGAGCAAAAGTTCAACGAACTGCAGTCCTGCACAGAGCTGTAACTCTTGAACATGTTACATTCGTCCACGACCCGATGGCTTTCTTTGAACCAAGTTGTTAAGCGTGTTTTTGAAGCTGGAAGTCTTAAAGTTAGGTATTTCAGTTTTCTCGATACATCATTGGACGCCAAGCAGGATGAAAAAAAAACAAGAAAGTTTACGAGCGTCTCAGTGATTCATCAAACCACATGCCTTTGATCGCAATTAACCACATCTTATTGAAAATCAATCGGTTGAATAATTTTTTAATCTGAAAAGCTAAATGTCGAACAAGCTTATAATAGAAACTTACAAATTGATCTTCTCCATATTGGATTGTGTCATGAAACCAGGAAATTCTAAAGCATTGACGAACTCTGGCTTTTGTGAACCTGATCCCCTATAACTTCTACGAAATGGAACAACTCTACGTGGCCTTGATCAACGAATACACTATAGAAGTGACAATTTAAGCATGGAGTTATACTCTCAACGATTTAGTGCATTTATCCGCGAAATATCCGAGTAAAAGCCCATCCAACATTTTTTCACCTTATCAAATAATTTAATAACATGATGGATGATGCATCAGTTCAACCAACAACGACGAGTTCCAATAATCGAGATTTTCAGTGGCGGACTGAACTTTCCCGAGTTCACGACATTTCATTCCAGCTCTATTGGTTATACTATACTCTCACGGCCACTGTCGAGCGAATTATTTCAATTTACAATATTAAAAATAAAACCAATGCCCGCAATCGCACTGCCAGTATAAACCATGAAAGGCTTTTTGTCGGCCAAAGAATACGATAGATCGCCCAAAAAGCAAAACGGAGTGGTTGGAATTACTTCTAATTTGCAATGCCTTTTGACAAGCGATATGTACAGCAAAATTCATTTTGATCAAGCCTTCTGAAATTAATTAAAGGGTGATACGGTCAAAATTTGGTCAAGGAAAACGCGTGTAAATCGGTGAAATCGTTTATTTAAAAAATCAAATTAAATTTCTTTTTCAAGTTCAATTAGTATAAAATTCAGGAAAAATATTCAGTTAGGCTTCCGCTTTTCCAAATCCGAATTGCCGGGCCTTACGCTTGACCCCTGCCATCAGATTTTGTACAGCCACCTTGTCCACCTTCTTCGCCGCAGAAAGCCAGTTTGCCTTGAACTGCTGCTCGTCCTTAGCAGTTTTTTTGGTCTTCTTTAGGTTCCGCTTGACAATAGCCCAGTATTTCTCAATTGGGCGGAGCTCTGGCGTGTTGGGAGGGTTCTTGTCCTTGGGAACCACCTGCACGTTGTTGGCGGCGTACCACTCCATGGCCTTTTTACCGTAATGGCAAGATGCCAAATCCGGCCAAAACAGTACGGAACAACCGTGTTTCTTCAGGAAAGGCAGCAGACGTTTATTCAAACACTCTTTCACGTAAATTTCTTGGTTGACAGTCCCGGAAGCTATGAAAATGCTGCTTTTCAAGCCACAGGTACAGATGGCTTGCCAAACCAGATATTTCTTTGCGAACTTTGACAGTTTCGTGTGCTTGAAAATATCTGCTACCTTTCCCCTTCCTTTTGCCGTATAAAACTCCTGTCCCGGAAGCTGCTTGTAGTCGGCTTTGACGTAGGTTTCGTCGTCCATTACCACGCAGTCAAACTTCGTCAGCATCGTCGTGTACAGCCTCCGGGATCGCGCTTTGGCCGTCGTATTTTGTTTATCATCGCGATTTGGAGTCACTACCTTCTTGTAAGTCGATAGTCCGGCTCGTTTTTTGGCTCGATGCACGGTTGTAGACGATACACCCAGCTTATTTGCGGCATCTCGGAGAGATAGGTTAGGGTTTCGCTTGAAACTACCGGCAACTCTCTTTGTCGTCTCAGCGGCTTCCGGTTTTCGATTTCCCCCCGATCCAGACTTCCTGGCTGTCGACAAACGTTCCCCAAACACTTTAATTACATTTGTAACGGTTGATTTGGCAACTTTTAGCGATTTTGCCAACTTTGCGTGCGAGTAGCTCGGATTTTCGCGATGCGCGAGCAAAATTTTGATACGCTGCTCTTCTTGCTTGGACGGCATTTTGACAACTGAAGAGTGAATTCCAAAATCAAAATAGGAGCAACATTCTACACACACACACCTTCAAAATGAGGGGTGTTCAGGTTTTTTAAATGCAAAATTGAAAGAAATACGTCAAGTTGATATTGACCAAATTTTGACCGTATCGCCCTTTAATTTAATTAGTGAGTCATTGTTACGTTTACAAGTTCATGGGCATTTCGTAACTTCTTCAGTCGGCATACTTTCGACAAGTTTTTTGAAAAAAAAATGAACGATCTCACCGATGTTTTGTTTGTTCATTCTTCTGTTCGGTTTGTTGCCTTGCCTTGTGTTGGTTGTTATCCTCAGATTGGTCTGCCTCGGCGTATACTGATTTTCAGGATCTTCAGACAGTTCCAATTCCAATTCGGCCATATCGTCCATTACTGGATGTACTATAAAACTGAATTTTTCTTCAAAACGTCATTGCTAGAATTATATAAGCAAAAATCGCTTTACCGCTATAAGCAAAATCGCTTCACAAGTATAGTATAGTATACGCATAACCATTTCATTTTTTACTTTTTATTTCATGTTAATTTTTTTTGTTGTTGTTGTTGAAACTATGCAAACTCAATAACATAAGAAATCGATTGATTAATACATCAAACCCACATTTCCGACCAGTACCATCTCCAAATAATAATGTTCATCGATAAGAACTATTGGAGAAATTTCAGAAGCACTTTTGGGCTGCATTACCACTGATCTGGCAACACTAGTGTGTTTCTTTCCAAAATGGTAAAGAACCAGACTAGCCCTGAGACCTGGTAGTTGAAGTTAAACTATCCTCCCTTAGCTCAGTCGGTAAAGGCGCAACTACAAAGCAACACCATGCTGGAGGTGGCTGGGTTCGATTCCCGGTCTGGTCAAGGAATGTTTCGTTAAGGAAAATTTCTCGACTCCCTGGGCATAGCGTATGATTGTACTTGCCACACAATGATACTAATGCAAAAATGGTACTGGCATCGAAAGCTCTCAATTAATAACTGTGGAAGTGCATTTAGAACACTAAGTTGAGAGTAAGTAATCAGTTCATTTTGAAAGCAATAAGCTTGAAATGCTAAAGAAGAAGTCGAAAATTTCCATTTAGAATGCTACCCTTGCCGTTAGCTTGATTAATGTCTGCGCTTCGGAATACTATAGAGACCGATTGAATTTCCGAGCCGTGTTTGAAATTGTACACAGGGTTTAAGATATGCGACGAAAGAAGGGGAGATTGAAACTATTTTAGCCACCGCTGGCGGCTGCCAACAGAATAGAATGATTTTGTGAACGTATTGGCTGTTCCGTGAATTTTCGGAAATTGACTAATCAAAATTCGAACATCAAGGAGCTTTTGTATGAAATGCAAATGTCCTTTGAAAAATCTCATTTTGAGATGCAAACTGAATCGCAAAATTCTCAGAATTCCAAAGTTGCGTCAAATCGGCAATGGAAGTGCCAAAGCATCGCGTGCATCAACAATCGAGGTGTACCTCATTATTCACAAGCTCGATTTCTAATTTTGCAACGATTTGCAGCCAACATTACTCCCGGGGTAAGAAAATTTCGAAATCGACTCGATACCATAAACTTCATCTCGAGAAAAGTTCCTCACAAGGAGTCAGATCAAGCGCAAGTAAGTTACATATTTAATTCCCAGTTTCGTTGCGCTTCTCGAGATAAGATCTTCCTCTACCGTTGCGCACCTTCTTGAATGCTTGAATTCAGAAGGCAGGGATGGGTCGTAGTCGAAACCGACCGAGGCGGCGACGGTTACCGAGCTGCTACTTTAGGTTTGTGCCCCTCTTTGGTCTAGTTACAACATCCGACGGTGCAGCTCGATCGTAGCCGTTAGAGTTGCTGCCGCTGTGTTCTTCCGGGATCGTGATTCGGTTGGCTACAGCACAGATATAGTCACTTCTGGGCTGGCGCGGCGGTGGCGTTGAAAAATGTGTTCCTTTTCTTTATGTGGAGGAAAAGAGGGTAGCGAGGATGGGAGTCAGTTGAATTCGTTTAAATTTTTGCCATTTCTCTTTCGATTAGCTTACCTAGTATGGCCAATGGGAAGATCCAAGGTGCTCGATCAATGTGGGAGCAGCTAATTAATGTTCACGATGTAGATCTGGTAGAAGATATGTGAGAGTTAGGGAGGAAGGGATTCTCCCGAGCCATGAGGCTGGCTTTGAAGTTAAATCTGTACCAAGTGGCTTTTGTGTTGGCGAATAATTCAAACTCAAGCCCTTTTTTGCCGAACGTCCCTTTCGAATTTCAAGGTGTTTCTGAAATGTCAACCAGCAACAATACCCACTTTGGTAGGCTGATCGAAACTGGCACGTCAAATCGCACACTTGAACATCGCTTGTTCACGAGGAGAATCGATTGAGCGCACATTATTGTTTGCATGGCTTTCAACCTCGATCCTTGTGTACTCTACCCGCATATCAAACCTCAAAGCTGACATTAACGCTTCCAAATGCAAATTTGTGGTAATTTGAGCAAATTGTAAACTTGCATTCCTGCAGCTGAGACCGAACCCGAGTGGATCCGAAGAGCCTGTCTGAAGCAATGTGATTACGACAAATTGGAGTGTGCAAGGGTGAGTCGCTTAACACAATATCCCTTGTGCCCATTTTTTTTAGTGTGCCTCTAAGCGTTACGATGAGTGCCAATAGGTGCCCATGTGTGCCACGGTAATTTGACAGTTCAATCGTTATGTTTTGGCTACCCCTGGCAACCAGGCGAATGTTTTGTTGAGCTTTGCAAAAATTTCCAGGTGATTTGAGTTGCGGTCAAGGTTTTTGTTGTGGTAACCGCGTTTTTGATACTTTTGTGTTGAGACAGCGAATTTCAGCAATAAAAAATAAAGGTCAAGAAGCTAAGCGCTGGAAGTAAGTGCGAGAATTCCTATAAACTGTCATATATTTATTATTAGTTTATCGTCTTTCTCATCAGCTCACGTACGCCTGTGAAAATAATGAACGAGACGCAACTCCACCCTATGATAGCAGATTCGCCCGGCATTCTAACAAAATGTATCAAACCGTATCTTCCATGCGATATTCCCCTGTAATAATATTGATTGTTCGATTCATGTGTGATTATGTTGAGTTGTTAATTGTAACCGTTTAATATAATGTGTCTTTCATGCATTCCATCATAATCTTCTTTAATCCTTGCTTCTTGCATGGACTCTAATCCACTCGAACAATTTGGCATATAATTCTTTGGCCCACTCAATGGATCACAAGATATGATATCTGTGTCGTTGTGTGAGATACTAGTAGTAATCTCTAAAGAAGTTCCTCCGTCGGCATTGCTGAGGCTTACAAACTGCACTGCAGCATGAGAGTGACTAATTATATTTAATGTTTAATTTAATTAGGATATGTCCGAAAATGTTTGACGTCATTTCCTTGATGACCATTCTGGCATTCGTAAATGGACATTACTACTATGCCTGGTCAGACTGTACATGTACCAGTACCCTTCCTTCGATCTTTGCTGAACGGAGTTCCACCAGCTGCAACTTCTTCAAAAAGCCTCTCAGTCATGATCCGCATGTCCTCTTCAATCTCTTGGATCATCTCGATGGTTAGCTGAGCCAACGACTGGAGGTAATGGTGGTTGATGGTTCCATATTGTGCCTCCAATTTGCTCCAAAAATGTGCCTTTAATTATAACTGCTAAATGATATCATGTCACGACTTATTAATTTAATCGCTTTCCTCATCCGTTGTTCCACTCAATATTTTGCTCAAACAAACAGGTAGCTCAAAAATCACTTATAATCATTCTTTTCTAAAACTTATGTCTGTTGCGTGACGAAACAAACAAATCAAAACAACACCACAACAACAGACAACGTCAATTTTCCAGGCCTGCCAGGTTACTTCTTCGAAAAGTACAAATGTCAAAAGTGTGCCACAGAGTGCCACACATGTTCTGGTATGGTGTAAGATTTTCTTCTACGGTGTGCCAGGCACACTGTTCTAGGCGACTCACCCAAGTAACATTGCCAAAACCATCCAGCTTTATTAAGTTTTATTAAAGTTTTATGAAAGCCACTAGAAATCAATTCGGCTTTATTATGGCAGCAAGAGATGCCAATAGGTTTCAAATTTTAGTCAGGTTTATAAGAACCTACACAGCTTCTTTACAACGATCTTAAAACCTTGACTTCTAAAATTCCTTTCACCCCTATCAAAGGTTTTATTTTGACTTTATTAACTCATAAAATGCTGTTTTGAAATGCCGTTTTAGGACTCATTAATATTATCTTATTATGGTCAGTTGAAAAAGCATTTTAAAACCATTTTGCCTCCAGTAAATGCATTAAACGGCTAACTGGCATTGAGGAAAGCTACCAAGCGACCAGATAGTCTTATAGTAGCCATTGCTAAGATAAATTGGCTTTTTGGGAAAACTGGCAATCGCCATATTGAAATATATGAAATAATTGAAATGTGAAAAAATAAATACACCAAATTTTAAATGTAATACAATTGAACTGTAGATCTGAGACAAACTTCGGTATTTGTTTAGATAACCTTCTTGAATTCCATCAATTTTCAGGAGTTTCATGATTAATTTACGGAATATATTTCTTTCAATTTTGTTTTTGTTGTTGTAAACTCGCATAATTTCCAAGGCGCATTAATTTTCAGCTCTTATCGTGCCAATATTCACCATAAAATTAAATGCGCATATGATTTGGAACATGATACGCTATAAAAAAAACTCAATTTGTTTTATATTTTTTGCTATCAATCATAATTTCCCGCAACAGTAGAACTTTTTTCTTAGCCATTATTTACTGTTGAATGGAATCAGAAGAGCAACAAAGCAAAACAACAAAAACCAACCACGATATCGCCGTGAAGTTTGACAGCTGTGGCCATTTAGCCCTATGCTGGTTTTGATGGCGGCCAATAGGTTTTATGATGGCTTCAAGTGGTTATAACAGCTTTCACTAGAACATTTTCAAAATCTTTATGGTCTTAGAAAGGTTTTATTAATTTGTTTTCACAACCGTCTATAGAGTGGGCCACTTTGTACACATTTCGGCTTTAAAGATGCATAGAGGAGGTGTTGGTGGACAAAACAGTTTTGAATGTAGTGTCATCACCAAAGCCGGGAGGAGTGCTATACGGCTGGAATAGAACTGAAATTGTTACTTGGGCCTTTGGTAGCAGTACTAGAGTCTGGATTTTCCAGGCGTCCAGGAAGACGCCCTCGTGCAGACATTTTTGCATCGCCGCCATGAACATTCCGGGCGCCAGTGAAATAGCCGTCTTGATGGCCAGGTTCGGTATACCGCCAGGCCCTGGCGCTTTGTTTACCTTCAGCGATTTGCCTATCGCAATGATTTCCTCGATTGTAACGGTCGCTTCGTCCCCTTCGTCCGCGGTGCCATTGTTGTGGGGCAATTCTGCCATCATAGGGGGCCAGGGACTCTGGTCGTGACTCGGAAAGAGTCCCCTGATGATGACCTGTAGTAGCTCTGGTGATTGCTTAGTTGGAGCTGTCGTGCCCTTAGTTTTAGCCATTACCACCCGATAGGCGTCACCCCATGGGTTCGCGTTGGCTTTCGAACACAGACCCTCAAAGCAGGCTCGTCTGCTGGCCTTAATTTATTTCTTAAGTGCAGCGTTAGCGGTGGTTAGCATCGCGTGGCGCTCCGATCTTTCAAGGTCCAACCGCGCTCTTTGCATCCTCCTTCTAGCTCGGTGGCAGGTTCTCCGGAGGTCTGCGATCGTCTCTGTCCACCAGTAAACCGGCAACCTTCCATCCCCAGGGTTTGACGTTTCTGGGCATGGTTGCGTCGCACACTCGTGTAAGAAGTGCTACGAGTTGATCACCGCGAGGATCTTGGGTATCGCTCAATCTCTGTTCCCGCTCTAGCGCCTATTTAAATACTTCTTTGTCGAAGTACGACGTCCTCCATCTGCGGACGAACGGAGTGGGTGCTCCTTCCTCTGCGCGCTGCCTAGCTCTGTGGGCGATGCTATAGCGAACCGCCAAGTGGTCGCTATAGGTGTAGCCATCCTCCACCCTCCAGTTGTTTTCAAGACCCACCATATTTTATGTTTGATCAAGAAGATTTATTGTTGAATTCAAAATAAAAAATTTAAGCCAGGAAATGATAATTTTTATTAGTCTTCTTAATACAAAATGATATTGATATTAAAATATTTTCCACAACGTGTAAACAAAAACTATGGGCAGTTACCACACGTTTTTGTCGACGACTTCAAATCGCTAGAATCATTCTTGGAAAGTTATAGCAAATTCCATTTGAATTTTAACTTACTTCATGTACTTTTCGAAGAGAATAGGTTGAGTGGAAAACGGAACGTGGAGGAGGCGAATGAACCGCGAATTGCACACATCGCTAAACTCGGTCGACTACGATGGGCTTGGCATGTCGTAAGAATGTCCGACGACAGCCCTGTTAAAATGGTTCTCGAAAACGAACCGACGGGTTCAAGAAGAAGAGGCGCGCAACGAGCAAGGTGGATCGATCAAGTAGAAGGCGACCTGCGAACTCTTCGCAGATAGCGAGGCTGGCGAGGTACAGCCATGGACAGAATACAATGGAGACAACTTTTGTGTACAACAGAGGCCACACCGGCCTTGGTCTGGTAGGTAAGGTAAGGTAAGGTTGAGTGGAATCATAGAATCACCAATTCATCTTGATTTTGACTCAAGTACTATTAAGTCGTGGAGATAATGTTTGGTGCCTTCTAGTAAATTGTGCATTTGCATACGTTTCGGATGAAAGAATTTGTTTTAACAATTTCTGAAATTTAAAGCAAACATTTTTACTGGCCAAATGACAGTTTTCTGCAGAAACCTAAATCCATTGGGCTACAATTGATCAATTTCCTCGCACATTCTGCAATCATCTGAACTAATTTTAAGCAAACGGAAGAGGTGGAATAACCTATTATGGGCTAGCTAAGCAGAGTCCACCCTTTTATGATACCCTTTTGTAGCGTCGTACGCACATCTGACATTTTTGTTTGTTTACATTTGCTCCATGATCTATAACAAACAACATAACTATCCCAAACGGATTGAAAGTGTTTTTATAAAGCTCAAAACGTCTTGAATGAGTGTAAGTATTGTCAACGGTCGCTTATTTGTTCGGCTATCGTTCTATTTGAACTGCGTGTGAAAAAAAAAACTACAATGGTGAGCTCGATAGGGTTGTAGAAAGTCTCGACGTAGAACTACTAGTAAGCAGTTTTCTCAATGTTCTTATTAGTCATCATAATAATCAGAGTTTCTTTCAGAGAGAGCGTAATGGGATTGTTTTAGAATTCATGACAAGTTTTCTCCCCAATGATGTATATTAAAATAATAAAAAATAATTCTTTGTTTGGATGTAGTAGTGATAGACCTTATGTAATTACAAATGAAAAATTAAATTCAAATACATTACAATACAATACATTAAAAGACAGAACATAAAAAAGTGATCTTTCACAAATAAAATTCATGTTCATATTCAAACTTCAGCCCAA
Source organism: Aedes koreicus (assembly GCA_024533555.2). NCBI lineage: Eukaryota > Metazoa > Arthropoda > Insecta > Diptera > Culicidae > Aedes > Aedes koreicus. The sequence goes on along the minus strand of JAHHFK020002242.1, from coordinate 8,654 downwards.
AACCGACAGCCGCCTCCAAAAAATGTAGAATGTTTCACGATTTTGTGTGTCATCCTTGCGCAGGGGCCATGCTAATCTTCTCTGTGTCGTTTAAATTTTGCGCGAAGATCAAATCCAAGCGGAGATATTTTTCAGTGCATGAAACATTATACATATTCTAACCAATTTTGATATTTTGTAGCCATATCAAGATTTGAAAGATTATTTCAATAAATTTTTAATAGTGTAGTAATTTCTTCAATAGGGTATTTTAGAGGTATGTGGATTTGAAAATGTTTCGTGGAAAAATATTATAATACACCTGCATTTCATTCATTTTTAAATATTGTCAAGGGGAACTATTGAATAAAAAATTTCAAAATATTATGATATAATAATGATTGCAAGACAATACCATTCTATTTTACCATGAAACGCTACAAAACACAGACCACCTAAACTAACGAACCAACCATTGATTTTAAACATCAAAAAGCGTCAAAAAAGCATTACATATTTCGACAGGCCTGCTTGGTGTCACTTTGTACAAATGTCATGTTGTAAACTACATGATAGTTTATAAAAATAATTTTTTTTTTTTTTTTGTTTAAAAATCTGGAAAAAATAGTTGAGATTTGAAAAAAAATTGTTGCAAGTAAAAACGCCCGTCATCGATATAGGAAAGAAATGTTTTTTTTTTAAATTAAAACTCCCTATTTAACTCCACTGATTAATTTAACCCGAATTCACTGTAATTACTTGTTTTTACTAACGATCGCGACTAAGCAAGTTGAATTTATATGCAATTTTCTGGAAAACAGAAAATTTACCACTCTTGACTGAAGGTCTCAAACAATCCAGAACATGCTGCACATGCAACGATACTTCAGCTTCGGTCATGAAAATGTCAGTCAAACGTACTATTTAGTTGTAAAATTGTAACAATCGTCCCATAAAGGACGGTTGGCAAGGTACTCGTTAAAAATTTATTTATTGTTCTTTGTCTCGAATTAAAAAAAAAACAGACTGGTACTTAACCTAGGTTTCGAATTCTATTCTTGAACACACATTTAGATATATTAAAATCAATAACAGCACTCACATTGTTAAACGATCTAACACAGTTATCGAAAGGGTTGTTTTGCCCATACGTAGTTCTATGGCGACTGACTACAAGTAAACTACGGCCACGAAGCTGGCGAGAAGGTGCATAAAAATTGATGTTTTGCAACAGCGCCTGGCAATCTACACCACCTTCGACAATGTCAAAAACAAGTAACCTCTGTAGGTTAGTACGTCTGTGCATTAAAGTTTCTAAATCGATCAGTCTACAACGACTCGGATAGTCAGGTAGATTTGCTGGGTCATTCCACGGAAGTTGACCAAGAGCATACCGTACAAAATTGCGTTGAACCCTTTCCATCCGGATGATTTGAACCAAGTGATAAGGCGACCACACGCTAACAGCATACTCCATGATGCTACGAACGATCGAACAGTACAGCGCCTTGAGAGCATATCTATCGGTGAAACCACTTGTATTGCGACGAATAAATCCCAGTGCTGCAAAGGCCTTTGCGGTAGTTGTGCTAATATGCTCATTGAACCGGAGTTTTGTATCTACAGTAACCCCTAGGTCACGAATTGCTTGAACACGCTCTATAGCTTCTGAGCTGATGGAGTATTCAAACTCTGTTCGGGATTGCCGGCGGGTGAACGAAATAACTTTGCACTTTTTGATGTTCAGTTCCATTCCATTCTCAGAACACCACAACAAAATCTCGTCGATGTCAGCCTGAAGAGCGCAACTGTCGAGATGCGATGATATAACCTTGTAGATGTTTAGATCGTCAGCGTAGAGGAGGAAGCGTGATTTTAGCCGAAAGCACAAGTCATTCACGAACAATATAAAAATCAGTGGTCCCAGAACGCTTCCTTGCGGTACACCTGACGTGACGGAGAAGACGCGTGACCGACTACCGTTTAATTTGACGAAAGCGCTCCGACCAGATAAGTAAGAGCGCAACCACTTTGTGATCCAATCAGGAAAGCCCACATACTTAAGCTTGTCAATTGCAAGAGTGTGAGGAAACTTGTCGAACGCTTTTGAAAAATCGAAGTATATGGCATCAACTTGGTGACGATTATCAATGTCTGTTGATAGGAAATTTACGTAAGACATCAGATTTGTTGTCGTGGATCGCTTCTTAACAAAACCATGTTGAAATTCAGAAATCTGCGGTCGAGATACAGCGTAAAGAGCTTTGTGAACCAATTGTTCAAACACCTTGGCCATACAGCATAAAATCGAAACACCTCTGTAATTTTCATCAGCATGTTTGTTACCAGCTTTGAAAAGCGGTGTGATTGAGGCTAACTTCCACGCTTCGGGAAAAGTACCTTCACTGAATGACCTGTTAAAAATAGTCGTCAAAGGCATCATCAGTAAGTCAGCACATTCTCTTAAAAACAACGGCGGTATCTTGTCTGTGCCCGACCCTTTCGACACATCCAACTTTTCCAGGGCTTACAAAACTTCATGTTGGCTCACAACTAGAGCAGGACAATTCAAATTGAAAGCAGGACAGGATTTAAGACTGTCAGCGGAAAAAGTTGGTTTGAGTGTGTACATTTTCGAATAAATCGGCATACAGATTAGCTAGCTCGTGAGGTGAATCGGCCGAAGTTTCTTTAAAAATCATGTCCGAAGGGATCCGGTTAGACTGCTTACGGCTTCGAATATACGACCAAAAGGATGACGGGTTCTGCTTCGCAGTCTGCTCCAATCGTCTTATTTAGCAACGAAAAGCAGCGTCCTGGCAATTGGCGTCATGCACACTACCAAAATGTCATGTAAATTTCTGTCTCCTGAGACCGACACATGCAAGCGTCCTTTAGCACATAAGAATGAGTTGAAAGAGATGAGAAAATAAATTCAATCAAACACATCTTTAGTTGAATTGCGTATGTGTCAGTTTCAGGAGACATAATTTTACACGAATTCTTTGTTTACGTTCCCCGACTTTCTACAAACGTGAATTACGTCTCGTGTCAAATTCATAATTTCTAAGTGTGTGGGTTTCGAGGTTTGTAGCGACTGAAATTAATATCTCTTCCAATTTTTTTTGGGCAACAGGACACCATCATGTGCTATGTTCAAATTCGAATAATAGTTTATTCAACTCCTCGTCGCTGGAAATGGCCGACTGCATGATACGTGGGATAATTCTGGCAGTAGGAAGCAAAATTTATAAAAGGGGACGAGCGCGGCTATAAAATGAAACACTATCGGTGCATTACTTAAATATTGAATGGAACTAACTGAATGAAAAGAAGGAGACAATTTGAACCATTTGCTACCCGTTTGTGAAGACCCTGATAGGGAAAACTAAATTTTCAACCTGTTTATATTTGGATGGGAGCAAAAGAAGGTTTTTTTCATGCACATAATTGAATTACTTATACTAAATGCACGTAATTTAAGTTGTAATGCAAATAAAAAATCTTTTCCGAATTTTTTTCGATGAATTTTATTTAGTCGATAAGCGTCCGCTCAAAATCCTTTCACTCACGCTCTCATTTTTCAAAACTAAGATATGGCACCCGGTATAGAAAAGATAAAACGAGGTTCTACGTTATAACATTGTTCTAGCTTAATAAGGCATGGCTCTTTATTTCAAAGGTAATCAAATTTAAGCTAAATAACCACGTTATCATATGAATATATTAAGAAAAGTGCGTTGATGGAAAAGATACATAATTATAGGATTGAAAACCAGCTGCCGACAATAGTCAATATTGCCGAAGCCAACATTTCCCCTCATTGGGTTTGAAATACAAATCGATTAATAAATTCCAGCTAGGATCATATTTTTGCATCAATAAATCCTTTTCTCCTACCGAAAATGCTTCACGTAATTGAAAAAAAAAATCGAGGTCCTGAGGAATCTCAACTGAAGGAATTATCACTTAATATACGCCAACATATAGCATTTGCTCAACGTAGACAAATACAAATACATTTTTTTCCATCCCCATCGTCATAGTCCATCATTCGTCCCGCTGTTTACATAGTTCTCGGAATCAGCACCGGACGAGCGGACGGAGCGGACGATGGAGTCAGCAGTTAATTTTATTACATTCGCACGCTTTGGCAAGCCCAACCTTCCGTCCGTTGTCGCCGTTTGTTAGTGAGGCCTAGCAGTGTAGATGTGACGTGTTATCAAACGTTAATTATCATTTGCCCAGAGATGTACCGTACGTACGGAGGACGGCGGCGTGCGACTCTCATCAAACTTTCAAACGTGCGGATATTTCTTACTCGTTTAGTTTAGTTACTTACATGCTTGTTCTTGTTGCGTTGGTTATACTTTGTTGTTTTCGCTTTGTTTTTGTCTGCTCTCCGGTTGTTATTTTCTTTTATTTCTTTTTGTTATAACTGATACGGCGGACACCGGACGGGGATATGTACTTTGTCGGGAATTAATTACAATCGTCTTTTCACCGCGTTGCTGACGCGCTTCCCGAATTTTGTGTATTCACATTTACGGATGGCACCACTCGGCTTTATCAATGCTACCTATTTTTCACGGGGGCTCGAGTATGATTGAATAAACGTTCATTAATAATTCTTCTTCATTCACTGCTTTAATCGCAACTCAAAATCGTCGGCTTGCAATTTCACTCTTTGTTTCAATGCATTATTTATAGGTGTAATAATTAATTCAGCAGAGCATTCGACGGTTCAGCATTAATCGTATTCAAGCACCTTTACTTTTGTCACTGTTGTTTTCTTTATTTCACACAATCTCTGGCAATCACAGTTTACAACCGAAGAACGTCGATGACAAAGACGGAAACGATGTTTACCGGACGATGGCCGAATCGAGACTGGTTGTCCAACGGTGCGCCAATGACTCGCGAGCCCTGCCGAGGAGGATCAACATTGCTGGGATGGTTGGATTCGCTCTCAGTCTCCTCGCTCTCGCTCGTGGTTTTTGCTCAGTTGAGGGTCGCGTTGAAGTTGGGATGGGACCGATCAATGATGATGATTGCGGTATGGTGAGCTTTGCTACTCCGATGATTGATTGGAAATGAATGATTAAGCTTTGATGCTGCTGATGATATGGTCAGTTGGAAATAGGCCTGTAGTCGTAAGGAGTTTCAGCGGAGTGGGAGCTGCAATGGAAGAAATAGATGAAGAATGTTACAATTCAGGGAATCAGTGGATTACGTGTCATTAGAAATTGTGGGTTTTTTTCGTGTTAAGATCAGTGGGTGATGCCATGCCCTGAATTAAATTGAATAGATGTTGAAATTGAGCAAAGAACCATTTATAACATTCCGGGGTATGAGACTACCATTAAGTGAGAAATAAACTAAAATTGTAGTGAATACTGGCCAATAAAACACAACTATCTATCTATGCTTAAGTAATGTATTAAATATGGTAGGGCAAAGGTTACCTTCAAACTTTCATATTTTCTTCATGTTCAATAAATCGGTAACTTTGCTTTTTCATAATTTTGTCAAAAAAAGTAGGAAATATAATGTGCCGTCGTCCGGACTACGAGCTATATCAATTGATATAAAGTAGCTTGATATCAATGTTCGTACATCTAGTTTTCACTGGAAATAATGCATCTGACGTCTCATATCAAGATTCGTTATATCAAGTAATATAGCTCGTAGTCTAAACGGGGTCTAAAACAAATAGATTTTATTTCTATCATTTCTATTCATTTCTATTTATTTCTATTTTTGCTATCAAGTCATTTTATCAGGCTTGAGAAAATTCAAAAACCATCTATAACGATCAGTGTAAATTAAAAGTGATTGGACATACCAGATTTTTGCATTGAACAGTCAAGGCTGTATAAATAAGGGGTGTTTATTAAAATTAATATATATATCGACACTAATACAGTGACGGACAATACAATAAGGCCAAAGCCTGATTTTCATACAAAATGGTCAAGTTAGGGAGCTTGCCTTTCATTTTCTCGAGAACCAATTGAGCTGAAATTTCGGCAGTGGTCTAGAAGTAGCCTAAATTCTCATCTGCATGAAATCCATCATTTTTCATTCACCACTTTAGAAGTTACAGACACCGCACTGGGAAGGAACTGAATTTTGATTATTGATGCACGGGTCATTTTAATATCAGTATACTATAGATTGTAATTTGCACTCATCAACATGGCCTAAACTATGGATATCAAAAGGAGGTCTTATTGTTTTGTCGTAGGTGGTGTCTGTAGTTTCTGAAGTGGTGAATGAAAAATTATGAATTTATTAAAGATAAAAATTCAGGTTATTTCTAGGCTATTGCCAAAAATTCAGTTCAATTATTTCACGGGAAAGTGAAAGCCAAGCCTCCAAACATGACCATTTTGTATGAAAATCGGGCTTTGGTCTTATTGTATTGTCCGTCACTGTATCTTCTTAGGCTACAAATCAAGGGATTGAATTCTTACCGCAGAAAACTGAACTGGTAATGATTACTCGAAAGATTCCTGTTTAGCAATAAGACTCCGACAATTCCACTGCAGAACAGTGATCAAATCCTCGACTTTTTTTTAGAAAATTATCCATCAAAGCGAATGATTACTGCAAGGAATGGGAAATCCTGTAAGTATTTATACCAAAAAAAAACAGGAGGATCTGGATTTTCCTTTTTTCCCACCACTTCTTGCATTGGGAAAGCTGATTTGAGGCTTCTGTTCAGCTACTTTCCGTGGTCGGATGCGTCTTCGCTTCCGTGAAGCACCTTCGGGAAAACTGAAAGCTATTTCCTCTTCAGCCGAGTCAGCTGTTTTGGTTTTTGGACAAAACTTGGCGACATCCCTATTTTACGAGCCACCGTTCGAATGGAGAGATTTGGGTTTTTCGTTAATATCCTTTTCACCTTTCGGTCCATGACAGGATCAGCGCGTCTAATATTTTTGTCACTTCTCGGTTTCCTCTCCACCGTCAAACGTTCCGGAAATGATTTGAGCACATCGTGAACAGTGGATTTAGGCAAATCCAATGTTTTTGCAAGGTCCCGTATTGACAAGTCAGGATTTGCCGTACGCCCGTACAAAATTCGGCTCGCGCACTTGTTTTTCTTTCGTCGCCATCTTGAATACTAAACATGAAATGTAAGCATCAATCATAGTCTTTTTCATCATAGACTTTCAGCTATACCACAGAGAAATTTTTCATTCCTACGTGCAATATTTCAAAAGTTACAATGAGTTGAAGGTGATTAATGTGGATACAGACCTTATATTGTGTTTTTTGGTGTTTAGCTTAAATTCTGTGTATAGTGAGTTTCTATTATTAGTTATAGATTGAGATTTTTAAGATAAATCGAAGGATGATTTATCCTTGCCACCCAACGATGATTAGTCACATAAAGTTCCCGATCAAGATCCTATCTAGGGGTTTCAGCCGGTCCACGGGTTGTCTATTTTCAGCTCAAAACGAAACGTTTATATGGGACCAAATTACCGATGATCTGACAAAGTGATTCTCAGCCGTGACGGAAATTATCAATGTGAGATCCAATAAACTTCGGTCGGGTTGTGTCCAACCTAAAGCAGGTTTTCCAGCTCGGGGTATTGAAATGAAAGGTGTGGTCACCGAAGCGAGTTTGATACCCGAGATCCTGCAGAAGCAAGTGGTTGGTCGTTTTAAGAACCCTCTGCTTTCCTGCCATAAAGATACTAGATGCACCTTCTCTGGTTCCAAGAGGCATAGCCTTTTACAGTTACTGGAACCTAGAACCGAGATCTTCTAACGTTGTACTACACAAAGAATTCGATGGTTTTAGAATACGGTAGATTTTGTTTTCAGTCGGCGGTGCGGTCGTACATAATAGAACTAGAACGTATTTATTATCGGTGTCTTCGTGTTGCGTTAGATTCTCTGACTTCGACAATGCGATTCATTTTAATTTAGCCATGATGCAGGAGCTTCATGGAATTCCAGAGCATCGTGTTATTATTGCTCCGGCGATATATGTTGCAAAGTTTGGCCAGTTGATTCCCCTAAAAGGTTCTTCACTGACGGATCATTGATAGAGAGCGTATGTCGGCTTCAGTGTACTACAACGAATTCCTTAGTGCCACAAGCAAACTTGGAAGCTTCTTGTTCCGTATATGTTGCTGAATTGACGGCAATACTTTTTACACTAGAAACTATTGCACTAACAATGAATCATTTTCATTATTTTTTTCAACTTCCACCGGTAGCACACCTCTTTCATTCTGAACAAACTCACCTATGATACCCAGTAATACGATACTCTGAGTTCCTAAATGGGCCCTCCGCATCCCACAAATCCAAAATACTTATGGCCACGGTCTAGAAGTCCACTGCATAGGAAATTCTATGACACAGTTCAAACTTCCACCCCAAATTGAATATTAAACGTTTTCAAAATTGAATAAATCTATCTATGATTAGATTCCTAGTGATTTGCGGCCCAACCCGCTGATATCACACTCAACTTTAGTGCCTGTATACATGCGTGCTACGACGCGGCTATTAAATAAAAAGAGAAGCGAGTGTAATATTATCACTACTTTGTGTGGCTGGACCTTTGGCTGTCCCATGAATGGTTCATTAGAGTAGAAGGTCATACAATGACATGGCCTAGCGACATCTATCATAAATCAGCTATCTCCAAT
>JAHHFK020002241.1:0-77055 GCA_024533555.2 Aedes koreicus | reverse complement strand
CTGTCTGTCTGTCAGTCTGAACCTTATAGAAACTTCGAGACTACTAGAACCGATCGACGTGAAATTTGGTATGGAGGGATTTTTGGGACAGGGGAAGGTTCTTATGATAATAAGAGACCCCTCCCATCTCTGGAAAGGGGCTCCGATACAAATTAAGCACAAGTTTCTGCATAGTTCGAGAACTAATCAAGCAAAGGAAACCAAATTTAGCATGTGGAAGTTTTTGGAGGCAAGACCTGTTTTTATGGTAGCTAGAGACCCCTCCTCATCTCTAGAAGGGAGGCTCCCATACAAATGAAACAGAAATTTTTGCATAACTCGAGAACAAATCAAGCAAATGGAACCAAATTTGGCATGTGGGGTTTTCTGAAGGCAAGAAATGTTTTTACGGTGGTTCGAGACACCTCCTCTTTCTGGTACGGGGAGGAGGGGGGGGGGGGGGGTTTCTCATACAAATGAAACACAACTATAGAACCAAACATGACAATTCTTCCTACTGTTATGAAAATTAGTATGCAGGGGTTTTTGGGACCGGAAAAGGTTATTATGATGTTATGATGATTGACTCCCTCCCCGTCTGAAATGGAATGGCTCTTATAAACATGAAACACAAATCTCAACCAAACATTAGAATTATACCTACTGTTATGAAAATTTGTATACACGAGTTTTTGTGACCGGACAAAGTTCTCATAATGGTTCGAGACTCCTTCCCCGTCTGGAAGGGGGGCTCCTTACAAATGAATCACAAATTTCTGCATAACTCGAGAGATAATCAAGCAAATGGAACCGAATGGAAGTTTTTGAAGGCAAGAAATGTTTCCACGATGGTTTGAGACTCCTCCCTTCTATGGAAGAGGGGGGGGGTCTATCATAAACATAAAACAGAAATTTCTACCAAACATGAGAATTCTGCCTACTGTAATGAACATTTGTTTGCGGGGTTTTTTTAGGCCGGAAAAGGTTCTTATGACGGTTCGAGACTCCTTCCATCTCTGAAAGGGGGGGGCTCCCATAGAAATGAAATACAAGTTTGTGCATAAATCGAGAACTAATCAAACAACTGGAACCAAATTCGGCATGTGGGGGTTCTTGAAGGCAATACATGTTTCCACGGTGGTTCGAGACCACTCCCCTCTTTGGAAGGTTGTGGTGGGGGGGAGGGGGTGGCAGGGCTCTTATAAACATGAAACACAAATTTTAACCAAACATTAGAGTTATCCCTACTGTTACGAAAATTTGTATGCAGGAGTTTTTGGGGCCGGAGAAAGTTCTTATGATGGTTCGAGACTCCTTCCCCGTCTGGAAGGGGGGGGGGGGCTTCTTTCCAAATGAATCACAAATTTCTGCATAACTCGAGAGATAATCAAGCAAATGGAACCGAATGGAGGTTTTTGAAGGCAAGAAATGTTTCCACGGTGGTTTTAGACCCTTCACCTCTTTGGACGGGTGGGGGGGGGGGGGTTGAGGTGCCATCTTAAAAATGAAACACAAATTTAAACCAAACATGAGAATTCTTCCTACTGTTATGAAAGGCCGGAAAAGGTTCTCATGATGGTTCGAGGCTCCTTCCTCGTCTAAAAGGGGGGGGGGGGGGCTCCCATACAAATGAAATACAAATTTGTGCTTAAATCGAGGACTGACCTAGGCAACGAATTAAGGACTACGATTGGAAACTCGGAACATGGAACTGCAAATCGCTCTGCTTCCCTGGCTGCGATAGGATAATCTACGACGAAGTTCAACCACGTAACTTCGAAGTCGTAGCACTGCAGGAGGTTTGCTGGACAGGACAGAAGGTATGGAAAAGCGGGCATCGAGCGGCTACTTTTTACCAGAGCTGTGGTACCACAAACGAGCTGGGCACCGGCTTTGTAGTGCTGGGCAAAATGCGTCAACGCGTGATTGGATGGTTTCCGATCAACGCTAGAATGTGCAAGCTGAGGATCAAGAGTCGATTCTTCAACTACAGCATCATCAACGTACACTGTCCACACGACGGGAGACCCGATGACGAAAAAGAAGCGTTCTACGCGCAGCTAGAGCAGGTGTATGATGGCTGCCCGCAGCGGGACGTAAAAGTCGTCATTGGTGACATGCACGCTCAGGTAGGACGGGAGGCAATGTACAGACCGGTAATAGGGCCTAACAGCCTGCATACCGTATCGAACGATAATGGCCAACGATGCGTGAACTTTGCGGCCTCCCATGGTTTAGTAGTCCGAAGTACCTTCTATCCCCGTAAAGACATCCACAAAGCCACTTGGAGATCACCTGACCAACGAACAGAGAATCAAATCGACCATGTTCTAATCGACGGGAAATTCTTCTCCGATATCATCAACGTTCGCACTTACCGCAGCGCGAATATAGACTCGGACCACTACCTAGTTGCAGTATGTATGCGCCCAAAACTCTTGACAAACGGTGTACAACACGCGTCGATTTCGGACGCCACGACCTAACATTGAGCTACTACGGGAAACCGAAGTTGCCCAGGAATACGCGCAACAGCTAGAAGCAGCACCTTGGCGCAGCTACTCTTGAGGATGGCTGGAGAAATATTCGAACCGCCATTGGTAGCACTGCATTAGTGACACTAGGTACTTCTGCACCGAATCGAAAAAAATGACTGATTGGATGGTGAATGCAAGCAGTTAGTAGAGGAGAAGAATGCAGCACGGGCGAGAATGCTGCAACACCGTACGAGAGCAAATGTGGATCAGTATAGACAGGCACGGAACAGACAAAATTATATTCTTCGAAGGAAAAAGCGCCAGAGGGAAGATCGAGACCGCGAAGAAATGGAAGCACTGTACCGTGCTAACGACACACGCAAATTCTACGAGAAGTTAAACAGCTCGCGCAAAGGCTACGTACCACAAGCTGATATTTGCAGAGACCTGGATGGCAACCTTCTCACAGGAGAGTGTGAGGTGATTGAAAGGTGGAAGCAGTACTTCGACGAGCACCTGAACGGTAATGTTACAGCGAACGAAAGTGGCACGGTAATAAATCTAGGAACACGCACAGAAGATGACAGGACCCCGACCCCAACCCTTCAGGAAGTTGAGGAGGAAATTGGTCTGTTGAAAAACAACAAAGCCGCTGGTGTTGACCAACTCCCAAGCGAGCTATTAAAATACGGTGGTGAAGCACTGGCCAGAGCGCTGCACTGGGTAATTACCAAGATTTGGGAGGAGGAATGTTTACCGGAGGATTGGATGGAAGGAATAGTGTGTCCCATCTATAAAAAGGGCGACAAGCTGGATTGCTGCAATTATCGTGCGATCACGCTACTGAGCGCCGCCTACAAGTTGCTCTCCCAAATGTTATGCCGCCGCCTGTCACCAATTTCAAAGGAGTTCGTTGGGCAATACCAAGCGGGAGGCGCTACTACGGACCAGATTTTCGCGATTCGGCAAGTACTGCAGAAGTGTCGCGAATACAACGTGCCCACACATCATCTTTTCATCGACTTCAAATCAGCGTATGATACAATCGATCGAGACCAGCTATGGCAAATCATGCGCGAATATGGATTTCCGGAAAAACTGACGCGGCTGATCAAAGCAACGATGGATCGAGTGATGTGTGTCGTCCGAGTATCAGGGACGCTCTCGAGTCCCTTCGAATCTCGGAGAGGGTTACGGCAAGGTGATGGATTGTCGTGTTTGTTGTTTAACATTGCATTTGAGGGTGTGATTCGAAGAGCTGGGATAGACACGAGTGGCAAGATTTTCAGGAAGTCTGTCCAACTATTTGGCTTCACTGACGACGTTGATATCGTAGCACGTAGCTTTGAGACGATGGCGGAAACGTACATCAGACTTAAGGCTGAAGCTGGTAGTATTGGGCTTGTGATTAATGCGTTGAAAACAAAATACATGAAGGGAAGAGGCTCACGAGAAGACAATGTTAGCCTCCTAGCTCGAGTTCAGATCGACGGTGATGAAATCCAGGTAGTTGGCGAATTTGTGTATCTGGGCTCATTGGTGACCGCCGATAACGACACCAGCAGAGAAATACAAATGCTCATTATGGCTGGCAATCGTGCCTACTTTGGACTCCGAAGGACGCTAAGATCGAACAAAGTTCGCCGAACTGCAAAGTTGACCATCTACAAGACATTAATTAGACCGGTAGTTCTCTACGGCCACGAAACATGGACATTGCTAGTGGAGGACCAACGCGCCCTTGGAGTCTTTGAACGGAAGGTGCTGCGTACGATCTACGGTGGAGTGCAGATGGAAGACGGAACATGGAGGAGGCGAATGAACCACGAATTGCACCAGTTGCTGGGAGAACTTCCCATCGTACACATCGCAAAAATCGGTCGACTACGATGGGCTGGGCATGTCGTAAGAATGTCGGACGAAAGCCCTGTGAAAATGGTTCTCGAAAACGAACCGACAGGTACAAGAAGAAGAGGCGCGCAACGAGCAAGGTGGATAGATCAAGTAGAATGCGACCTGCGAACCCTCCGCAGACAACGAGGCTGGCGAGGTACAGCCATGGACCGATTACAATGGAAACAACTTCTGTGTACAGCAGAGGCCACACCGGCCTTAGTCTGATTGGTAAGGTAAGTTTTTTTTTTTTTTTTTTTTTAACTCTTTATTTATTCCAAATTTTTACTTTATTTTACATTCATATATTAACCTAGGTGATCCTGCTAAGTAATAAACATTTCAACCTTATATGCTATCATTTATATCTAATTGTGTTAATATTATTTTTACTTTGTCTATTCAGTATTTTTTAACAGGGTTCCTTTTGCCTGCGTGTAAGAATAATTATTGATTTCTTAAAACTAGTTCTTATCTATAGAGAGAATTGATCATTGCAATTGAAGACTGCAATGATTTTTGTCTAAAATTATGAATTATTTTGTTGGACATTTCTTCTAGAGTCTCAACGTTTGAAATTCTATGTAATTCAATAGTACTGAACCAGCGTGGCAGCTTCAAAATCATTTTCAGAACTTTGTTCTGAATCCTTTGAAGTGCTTTTTTCCTAGTAGCACAACAACTAGACCATATTGGCACAGCATAAAGCATGGCCGGTCTAAATATTTGTTTGAATATCTTATCTTTTTTTAGAAGTTTGTTCTTCAAACAAAGTTTGGATTTTCTGTTTATAAGAGGATATAAACATTTTATATATTTATTACATTTGGCTTGAATGCCCTCAATGTGATCTTTAAAAGTTAATTTTTGATCAAGTATCAGTCCAAGATATTTTACTTGATTTGACCAAGAGATTGGAACTCCGTTCATAGTGACCATATGACTATTACTTGGTTTCAAAAATGCAGCTCTAGGCTTGTGTGGGAATATTATAAGTTGAGTTTTGGAAGCATTAGGAGAAATCTTCCATTTTTGAAAATAATCTGTAAAAATGTCCAAGCTTTTTTGTAGCCTCCTGGATATAACACGAAGACTTTTTCCTTTAGCGGAAATGCCAGTGTCATCAGCAAAGCAAGATTTTTGACAGCCCTGAGGTAAATCAGGGAGATCTGAAGTGAAAATGTTATAAAGTATTGGCCCAAGAATGCTACCTTGAGGAACACCAGCTCTGACAGGCAATTGATCAGATTTAGAATTCTGATAATTTACTTGCAAAGTTCTATCAGTTAAGTAGTTTTGAACTAATTTCATGATATAAAGCGGAAAATTGAACTTTTTCAGTTTCGCAATCAAACCTTCATGCCAAACACTGTCGAATGCTTTTTCTATGTCTAGAAGAGCAACTCCAGTGGAGCAGCCTTCAGCTTTGTTTGAACGAATTAAATTTGTAACTCTCAAAAGTTGATGCGAAGTTGAATGCCCATGGCGAAATCAAAACTGTTCATCAGCAAAAATTGAGTTTGTATTGATGTGAAGCATCATTCTATTCAAAAAGCTTACTTATTGAAGAAAGCAAACTGATTGGTCGGTAGCTAGAAGCTTCAGCCGGATTTTTGTCTGGCTTCAAAATAGGTACGACTTTTGCATTTTTCCATTTATCTGGAAAGTATGCCAGATGAAAACATCTGTTAAATAGTTTTACCAAGAAAGACAAAGTACTCTCAGGGAGTTTTTTGATGAGGATATAGAAAATTCCATCATCACCTGGTGCTTTCATATTTTGAAATTTTTTAGTTATAGTTTTTACTTCATCCAAATCAGTTCCCCAAGAATCATCAAAAAAAATTTCTTGTGAGAAAATATTCAGATACTCCCTGGAAACTTGATCCTCAATAGGACTTGTAAGACCCAAACTGAAATTATGGGAGCTCTCAAACTGCTTAACAAGTTTTTGAGCTTTTTCCGCATTTGTGAGTAAAATTTTATCACCTTCCTTAAGCGCTGGTATAGGCTTTTGAGGTTTTTTCAATATTTTAGAGAGTTTCCAGAAAGGTTTGGAACTCGGATCTAATTTTGACACATTGTTTTCAAAATGTTTGTTCCTCAGGGCAGAGAAGCGTTTTTTAATTTGTTTTTGTAAATCTAAGGTAAGGTAAGGTAAGTACTCCTTATGACCGAGTCATGCTTTTTGCTACCACCACTCTCTGAACTCGCCCTGGCCTTGAAATAAGAAGTAAAGGAGGGGTTGTTCAAATCACCCGTTTAAACGAATTGCATTATGATCCTTGCCTAGCTACTACTTAGTCGTCGCAATAAGTACAACCTTTTGTATTACCAGATCGCCGGTGGAGTAAAAACTAACATGATGGATTATCGTTTGGCAGTCTCGGATCGTTGCATCGACATCATCGCACTCACCGAGGCATGGCTTACCCGTGAATCTACTGGCGGAGATGTTCTCCTGGCAGTCAGCTCCGGGTTAAAGACGCAAGAAATAAAACACAATACGTGGAAGTGTGTGGAGCAGATATGAATCGCCACCGAGCTCGTTCTTGTGTGTAGTATATGTTCCTAGGGATCAAACCCGTGATTCTGCGCATATTGAAGACTACAGGCAAACTATTGGGGCCATAATGACGATCACCACCGCTGATTATGAGGTGGTAGTCCTTCGTGACTTTAATCTGCCTTCTATTTCATGGTATCCATCCATCGACGGTCCTTGCATGGTCCATATTTCATGACGGTACTGGAAAACTTCTCGACAACTACAGTACTGCCACAATGAATCACAATAATTATGTGGTTAATGAGAATAATCGAAGCTTAGAACTTTGCTTCCTCAACGCTCAGGATGCTGCCCCAGCCAAATCGATGGCTATTTCTCCGTTAGTGAACACCGTTGCACACCACCTTCAGCTTGTTGTTGAACTTAAAGGGAATGGGGCAGAGTAATGATACTTTTATCGCCCAAGGGGTCTGCACGAACATCTAGGCGTTGACGATGAGTGTCCAAGAAGTCCAATGGGATCCGATCGTTTAGTAATGACGTTTGGCTGATGATGAACTGAAAAGTAAACATGAACATGTCGGATTTGTAAAACCACAGTAGGCCAAGAATGTTGACGGCCGTTGAGCAATCGATCTCTAGTGCGTTAGAGGTTTCCCAAAGCTCTGTAATCCAATGCTGCGATTTCATTGATCACCAACTTTCACAGCAAGGCCCTGCGCTCGCAATCAAAGAGATTAGTTTTCTAAAGGGTGTCCGACATCAAATTGTATCACGAAAAAAAACACTGTAGGAAACAACTTAGTTGAAGCTATGTCCATTTAAAATCCGGAATAATAAAATCATCTCGGTAACGGATTGACGTAAAAATAAGTTTAATACATCAAAACAAAGGTAATTTACTGTTCTTTAAGTAAAAAATATAAAAACAAATCATTTTTCTTCTTTTCTAATGAAAATTCGCACTTTCTTCTTTATTCCTCCCATCAAACGGTGCACACCTCCGGAGACTACTTCCTTGGCACATTTGTTCCACATTTTGGTCATCTGAGTCGTTTTTGCATTTTTTTTTCAAGCTTCCGCGTCATTACTGCCCAAAATTTCTCGATGAGCCTTAGCCGCTTCTCCACTTTTCTCATGCTTCCGCTTCATTATTGCCCAAAATCTCGCGATGGGCCGGAACTGCGGGCAGTTGGGTGAATTTATGTTTTTATCGATGAAATCTACGTTATTATCGCGGTACCACTGGATGACTTCCCGGCTGTAGTGCCAACTCGCCAAATCTGGCCAAAACCTCACGGGACCTTTATGGGCTTTAATGAAAGGTAGTACGCGGTTTTTGAGGCATTCTTTCTTAAACAGCTTCGAGTCTATCGTCTGCATATCCCTTGCGAAATCATCAGTTTTTTTTTGGCTAATTTGTCCATAAAAGCAAGCTTAAACTTCGCACGAACATCTCCTCGTGCCGTCGCCATGTAGAATTTTTGGCCAGGAAGCTGTCCGAAATCCATTTTGACGTAGGTTTCATCGTCGATGAGCAGGCTTGGTACTTCGTCAAAACCTGCTGGTACAATTTCCGAGCTCGAGTTTTGGTGACAAAATTTTGCTTCAGCGTTCTGTTTGGTTGCTTGCTGGCTCGATAAGAATGATATCCTGCTCGCAAACGAATTCTTCGAACGGTACTGCGAGCAGCGTATTTTTGTGCGATTTCATTATCTGATAGTCCAGGGTTTGCTCTGACGGTTTTCAACACCATCTGGTTCAGCTTGCGGTCATATGTTCCACTACGACGCTTACCTTGAGGCACTCGATCCACGCTCTTTCACTCCCTGAAACGTTTGAGCACATCATACATGGTGGATTTGGCGATTTTCAACGTTTTCGCGATTTTTATTGCGGACCACGTTGGATTATCGTGGGTGTTGGATTATGGGTGTGCAGATTTTTTTCTCTCCTCTCGGCTTCCATCTAGAATAACTTTTGACTCACTGCACGAAACACCGTGAAATTTATACCACAGAAAGTGGGCGCATAAGTGAACAAACCGCTGTTAAAGAATTTCCGTGCCACTGCAACACAATAAGTGATTTCGGGTTCATGTCCCTGGGTATGAAAGTAACCCCGTTGGCTTCGTACCACTCCAGGACAACATTTGAATAGTGGCACGAAGTTAGATCCGGCCAGAAGATCATATGGCCCTCGTGTTGCTTCAACAGAGGAAGCAGACGCTTCTGTAGACACTCCTTGAGGTTTACAGTCCTGGTAGTCACGAACAACGCACTCCGTTTGTCACATGAGCAGATTGCTTGCCAAATCATGTATTTTTTTGGCAAATTTTGTAAGTTTCTGCTCTCTTACTTCCTCTGGAACATCAAACTTGTGCTTGGCGGTGTTGAACAGTAGCCCCGGAAGCTGCCGGAAGTCCGCCTTGACGTAAGTCTCATCATCCATGACGAGACAATGTGGTTTCGTCAGCATCTGTACAGTTTCGAGGCCCGTGACTTTCTCACTGTATTTTGCCGTTCGTCGCGATTTAGAGCCTTCTGCACTTTGTACGTATGCATTCTTTCCCGGTCCTTGGCTAACTGAATGAAAAACTTGGACAGATTAAACTTTTTGGCCACATCCCTGACCGAAGCATTGGGATTCCGCTTAAACGCTTCCACGATACGCGTGTGATCCTGATAACTAATAGAACATGCATTTTGACTGCATTTCTCCTTCCGTTCGATGCTCAGAGTTTTGTAGGAGCGTTTTATCACACGTCTCACTGTTGACTGCACGATTTAGAGCTGTGTTCCGATGTGCAGGTGCTTGCGCAAAATCAATTTGTGACGTTGCTTTTCCGATGACGCATTTTTTTTCCAATGTTTGAAAAACTGACTGCGATAAAAATACAAAAAAAAAAAAAAAACTCGAGACTACTTCTATCCAAATTTTTAAGAAAAATTACCCAATGGGTAATTTTCTACAGAGTTTTTTTCTTCATGATGCCATTTGATGTGGGACACCCTTAACAAGTTTTCCTCTACGTGTGAAGAACATCGTGTCCGGTCAGA
Source organism: Aedes koreicus (assembly GCA_024533555.2). NCBI lineage: Eukaryota > Metazoa > Arthropoda > Insecta > Diptera > Culicidae > Aedes > Aedes koreicus. Next base: position 67,138 of record JAHHFK020002241.1, on the reverse strand, counting down.
ACGTCGTTGACGTGTGTTTTCTTCCAAATGACTGGCAGTGTGAGAGAGCAGCTTTCGCCGTCATCTGACGTCAACTGATCAGGAACTCGAACGGCGTGGAATGAAGAACTTGCAAGGTCATAACTAACAAAAATGGTTGAAACCGTCGATCCTCTGGATGGACCCATATCCGCCGAAACATCTTTTCTGTATCGCTAGTGATAACGATGCGTGTCATATGGAAGTTGACGACAGTAGAGAACAAAACAACTTGTACGAATGGATCAACAAGTACAGCAAATGTATACCTTACCTTACCAATCAGACTAAAGCCGGTGTGGCCTCTGCTGTACACAGAAGTTGTTTCCATTGTAATCGGTCCATGGCTGTACCTCGCCAGCCTCGCTGTCTGCGGAGGGTCCGCAGATCGCATTCTACTTGATCGATCCACCTTGCTCGTTGCGCGCCTCTTCTTCTTGTACCTGTCGGTTCGTTTTCGAGAACCATTTTCACAGGGCTGTCGTCCGACATTCTTACGACATGCCCAGGCCATCGTAGTCGACCGATTTTTGCGATGTGTACGATGGGAGGTTCTCCCAGCAACTGGTGCAATTCGTGGTTCATTCGCCTCCTCCATGTTCCGTCTTCCATCTGCACTCCACCGTAGATCGAACGCAGAACTTTCCGTTCAAAGACTCCAAGGGCGCGTTGGTCCTCCACTAGCAATGTCCATGTTTCGTGGCCGTAGAGAACTACCGGTCTAATTAATGTCTTGTAGATGGTCAACTTTGTAGTTCGGCGAACTTTGTTCGATCTTAGCGTACTTTGGAGTCCAAAGTAGGCACGATTGCCAGCCATAATGCGCCTTTGTATTTCTCTGCTGGTGTCGTTATGGGTGGTCACCGATGAGCCCGGATACAAAAATTCGTCAACTACCTCGATTTCATCACCGTCGATCTGAACTCGTGCTAGGAGGCTAACATTGTCTTCTCGTGAGCCTCTTCCCTTCATGTATTTTGTTTTCAACGCTCTAATCACAAGCCCAATCCTACCAGCTTCAGCCTTAAGTCTGATGTACGTTTCCGCCATCGTCTCAAAGTTACGTGCTACGATATCAACGTCGTCGGCGAAGCCAAATAGTTGGACAGACTTCCTGAAAATCGTGCCACTCGTGTCTATCCCAGCTCTTCGAATCACACCTTCAAATGCAATGTTAAACTACAAACACGACAATCCATCACCTTGCCGTAACCTTCTCCGAGATTCGAAGGGACTCGAGAGCGTCCCTGATACTCGGACGACACACATCACTCGATCCATCGTTGCTTTGATCAACCGCGTCAGTTTTTCCGGAAATCCATATTTGGTCAGAAAGAGTATGGGACTCCATTCTACATTTCATGACGTGTCGACCAGACAGATTGGGAGCTTCCTTAATATTGTCTACCTTGCATCCTCGATTCGATGTCTGCTCATCCTCATTGGTCATATCGGTGTTTTCAAATTAATCAAGGACAGCATGTTTGATGTAACACGAATGCTTGCCTGGAAGTGTAGGCTGGGAGACCCCTTCCACACACTAGTAAACAGGGCCAGGACAACAAGGAAGATGGCCAGGATGGCAAGAAGCAAAACTGAGGCGTTGACGGAAGAAACAGAAGATGGCTCGACTGTTACGGGGTTAGAAGGGGCTCCAAAGGTGCCTTGTGCTGTGCGTCTTGGTGTTGTCAATAGGGTCGATTGTCTTCTACGTTGATGAGTCCATTACTACCATTACTGGAGGGGCAGAAGTTCCCAAAATTTGCGTCGCTGATGGACAGACCATCCTTGGGGCTTTTTTTTTGAGCAATTGTCCTCAAATAGACTAAAACGAATCGTTTCTGACCAGGACTCACTAGAAAAGGGACTTCAGCTGCTCGCTTATGCCTACTTTGAATGACACAAACTAGATGGAATTTAGATTTTTCCTCTTTGGGACCAACCTCACCGCTTGGCGTGCCGTGATGATGCACCCATCGTCAAATAAAACCGTTGTTCTGGGCAGTCTGCGAGGTGGGAACAATGGTGAAGCAGACGATATAAATACAATCGCCACAAATAGTTTTGCAGAGTTCCAACAAACAAATGAAATAATATTAATCGCCTTTATTCAAGTTCAGCTTTCTCATAAACAGGTGGCGCGCCAAGCATGAGATTTGATCACCGTGGATGGATTTGGCAACACCACACAAACTTCGACACAAAGAACAAAATTACGATAGGTGGATAAGTGTAACTAGAGCACAAACAGCGAATCGCACAATCATTTCCCAAATTTATTTATTTATTTACATGGCATAACGTCACAATACTCTAACATAGTCTGATACACAATATCCCTTCATAATAGCCGATTCGTGGCTGCTCTTCCCCAATCCCTTGGGCACCTTGTACCCCCTAGGTCTTGCACCACCTGGTCTGTCATGCTCGTTGCGCCCCACGTCGTCTTGTACCAACCGGATTCCTGTCGAACGCCATTTTTTGCAGGATAGTTGCCCGGCATTCTCGCAACATGTCCTGCCCAGCGTATCCTTCCAGCTTTTGCCACCTTATGAATACTGGGTTCGCCGGCGAGTTGCACGAGCTCAAGGTTCATCCTTCGCCTCCATAGTCCGTCCTCCTGTACTCCACCAAAGATGGTTCTTAACACCCGTCGCTCAAAAACTCCGAGTGCTCGCAGGTCCTCTTCAAGCCTTGTCCACGTCTCATGCCCGTAGAGAACAACCGGTCTTATTATCGTTTTGTACAGGATGCAATTCATACGGGAGCTAAGTCTGTTTGACCGTAGTTGCTTGTGGAGCCCATAATAGGCACGACTTGCACTGATAATCCGCCTCCAGATCTCACGGCTGTTATCGTTGTCCGCAGTAAGCAGTGAGCCGAGATAGACAAATTCATCGACTACCTCGAACTCATCGCCGTCGATCGTTACACTGCTGCCCAGTCGGGTCCTGTCGTACTCGGTCCCGCCTGCCAGCATGTACCTCATTTTGGACGTATTTATCTTCAACCCAATCTTCTCTGCTTCGCGATTTAGTCAGGTGTTCTGCTCTGCCACCGCCTCAAATGTTCTGCCGACAATATCCACGTCATCGGCAAAGCAGATAAATTGACCGGATCTGTTGAAAATCGTGCCTCGCATGTTAAACGCCGCTCGTTGCATAACACCTTCAAGAGCAATGTTGAACAGGAGGCAAGAGAGACCATCACCTTGACGAAGCCCCCTGCGGGTTTCGAATGAACCCGATAATCCACCCGATATCCTCACACAGCACTGGCTTTCCCAAATTTATAAATATTGTTTAGTATTTATAAATACAACAACCAAATTATCGTTTTGTTTTGTGTCACAAAAGAACTACGAACAAGGGTTAGAAGAACTGCATAGCACATACAAACAAGCAAAATTAGTTCCAGGAACGCCGAAGTATCATTGCTTTGTACCTATTTCCGATATTAAAACAGCTGCTAAACTGTATTCTACCGACGAAATCAGCAGCTTTCATGATATAAATAAAAAAGTGAACAAGTAATAATTTTAATACGAGAACATAGAAAATTGGAACAACAGTACTATTTATATTAAAAATAATGAAAAATGCCAATGTCGAAGTAAAATAAATCACAAGGGAGGTAAACATGTAATAAATTTAGATGCGCAACTAAGTTCTCGCTGTTTTTTGGTGAAAAAGGAACTTTATTTTGAAAACAAAGGTTACAAACGAATTATTCAAAGTATTGCCCATCACTAGCTACGACTTTTTCCCATCTCTCTGGTAGAACGTGAATACCATTTCGATAGAACTGTTCGTCTTTTGATGCTATCCAAGAATCAAGCCATTTTGAGATGTCATCATATGAGTGGAATTGCTGACCAGTGAGACCATGTGCCATCGAACGGAACAAGTAATAATCGGACGGTGCAATATCAGGAGAATATGGCGGTAGGGGTAGGACTTCCCATTTGAGCGTTTCCAAGTAGGTTTTCACGTATTTCGCAACGTGAGATCGAGCGTTGTCATGCTGAAGAATCACTTTTTCGTGTCTGTGCTCGTATTGTGGCCGTTTTTCGTGCAGTGCTCGGCTCAATCGCATCAATTGACTTCGATACCGTTCCCCGGTAATGGTTTCGTTTGGTTTCAACAGCTCATAATAAATAACACCAACTTGGTCCCACCAAATACACAGCATAACCTTCGCAGCGTGAATATTCGGCCTAGGCGACGATGTTGAAGCATGCCCGGGCAGTCCCCATGAATATTTCCGTTTTGGGTTACTGTAATGAATCCATTTTTCGTCACCCGTCACAATGCGATGCAGAAAACTCTTCCTTTTTTGCCGCTGGAGCAGTTGTTCACAGACGAAAACACGACGCTCAACATCTCTTGGCTTCAAATCGTAAGGAACCCAAGTTCCTTGCTTTTGAATCATTCCCAACGCATGCAATCGCTTAGAAACGGCTTGGCGGGAAACTCCTAATCCTGAACCAAGCTCTTCTTGCGTTTGACACGGATCCTCATCGAGCAATGCCTCCAATTCAGAGCCTTCGAAGTTTTTTGGCCTTCCTTCACGCGGACGATCATCAACACTGAAATCACCGTTTTTGAAGCGACGAAACCAATCACGACACGTTCTTTCACTCAGAGCAGCATCACCGTAAACTTTTTGGAGTTCTCGATGTGCTTCAGCCGCCATTTTCTTCGAATGAAAGAAGAAAATCAACACTTCCCGCAAATGACGATTATTTGGCACGAAATTAGACATCTTCAACAAACCAAAATATATAACACTAAACCAAAAACAATGATTTGGAAAAGCGGTTTGTTTACCATATGTCTGAGCTTGGTTTATGAATCTTGAGATGTACAACATTCGACCAGCACTTACTACTGGCGCCATCTATTCGTAAACAGCGGGAACTTAGTTGCGCACCTAATATTTTCAACCTAGTAAATAAATTTCTTACTCTTTTCTTTTCCTTGCTTAGCATTAATTATTTTATCATTCATTCTATTTTTTTTTCCTCATAAATTTCACAAAATTCCATGATCTCCACCCCACTTTCCCCGCATGCTACAACACAAGGTAGCGGATCGGAGAGACTGTTTTCAAACGCTTTGTTTCAGCAGCCGAAGAGGTTTTGCTTAATAAACTTAATAAAGCAGGATGGTGTTAGCAATGTTACTTGGGTGTAGTTTTGCGATTTCAACTAATCACTGCATGGTGCTCCGGATCATCCAGAATATCTGAAGAGTTGTGTATCACTTTCGTTTAAAAGTGACGCAATTTTTAATACACGCAATTTTAACAAAGAAAAAGTATAGATTGCTTGGGAAACTGACTGTTGATTCAAGGCTCGAGATGCTAAAGCGAATCGATCTTACATTCCTGCACCTTGGAAAAATGCACTGCCATTTCGCATTTTTCAAGTGATAAATCTCAGTTATTGCTGTCATTACAAACTCAACTTCATTTTAAAATCATTTCATTCATATATTTCTATGCTGATGAAGTTTTGATATTGTTTATCTTCCAGAAGCTGACATTTAAAACCCGAAAAATGCGATCTTGACAAGCTGAGTTGAATGGTACATAACACTCGGACCTTAGAGCCTCGGATCAAAATGTCGATTTTCCAAGCGATCTGTTTACCCTTCTTTTGTATGAGGGGTAAATAGATGAATGCACTTATTGGAATAAATCATGACAATCATTCTAATGATTTAAACTAGAATCGGCTGAATTTTCTTGAAATCTTCTTCGCCACCAAAGTAATATAAACTGTACATTTCTATATTTGATTTTTTTAATAAGATTATTTTTTTAATTCACACATTCTCTTAAAACTATAAGTCATTATTGTTCATATTCTTTTATCATAAAAAAAACTGGTGCAAAAATTATAGATATTCTAAAAATATATTTTCTAAAATTTCGTTTTTTTTGGGGCCACCCTAGCTCAAAATGGGTAACCCTAATGGCAAAATAAAAAAAACTTCATCTATTTGGTAAGGAATTTTACGGATGTTCTGGAACATCCGGAAGACCACTCAATGGCCACTCAGAGCCATAAATTGTTATCCACATTGCGTTACTTCTTACATTTTATGTACAAATGGTTTTGAAAAAAATCGTATTGCTTTAGGAGGAATCCATGAGTCCGTTTACCATTTTATCGGATGTTTTGGATATTCCAGGGGACCATAAAGTGGCCATATCTCGGAAGTGTGGCTTGATATGACAATTTAGATAGCGTACTTGAAATCAGCGGCCCAAAATTACTTGTGAACACATAACTTAGCCATGGAAAATCCATTTTTAGTCTTTATTCCGCCTTTTGTATGGAATGGGATCACTGTGGAGCAGGCCGCAGTACATGCTGTAGGTTGCAGTGCTGCTAGAAAAAAACGGGGCAATGAGCCTTTCGTTTGGATAGTAATCAGTTTTAGCTAACTTTCTTCACCCCTCAAACCTCACATCCATATCCAACCGCCCCAAAATACCCCCAACCACCCTTCCCCCAGCCCCAATTTCACACACCCAACCCACCAAATTCCCACAATCTTCCCCAAAAATTTTTCCCCCAAACACAACAAAAATAAACCACCCCACCCAACAACACAAAAAAATTTAAACACCCCCAAAAAAAATCAAAATAAACCAACCCAAAAACCAAAAATCCCCCAATAAAAATAAAAATACCCCGCAAACAATTACCACCCCCGCACGCCCCCCCATCCCCCCCACCATTATTCCCCACCCATCCAAAATTTCTCCCCCCTCCCCCCCCCCCCCCCCCCCCCCGCAAACCCCCAAACCCTCCCCCCCCCAGCCCGTCCCCCACCCAAAAAAAAAAAACTATCCCTCCCCTTTAACACACAACCTCCCACACTACCGTTTTTTCCTTCCCATTCCCAACTCCCCTTTTAAAATTAATTTTAAATATTTATCCCTACACCAAAACCCTGAACCCACCCCAACTCCCCATCCGTTTTCCTCGACTTCGAATCCAATACCTTTTAACCCCACCACCTTTACAAATGATTTCCACATGCATCGAATCGCTCTTCGACCAGAACAACCCAAGAAATTGGAGCTGAAAACGGGCCTGGTTGGCTGAGCTGTATCCCCCCCACAACATGACAGATTAACATAGTTTCGTGTAACCACTTGCAAATCGTAGATGTCGCCCCGCGACGTAAACATTGGGGTCGTCCCTGGTAGATGCACCGATGTTTCTGTTCGGAGAAGTATGTTTTTGTTGCGTCATGAGTGGTTGCAAAACAACAAGCAAGCGTAGCATATCAAAAGAGTCTCTTTTTATATTCATGATATAATTTCAGTTATAAGTAATTTAAATATTGAAATAAATATTTGACGCGGCTTTCCTCCGAGCAAAAGTACAACTGCAGCGTTTCGAATGTGTTACAACGCGTTGTATTTTGTGAACATTACGTCGCGCGGTGTATTGTATCCAATAAATCTGAGATTAGTTGAAAGTTATTGATTGGCCATAGAAACCGTTCAAACAATGATTTTTGTGCTTTTTTTTACTGAGGTACTTATGAAAAAGATTTACATTTACGTTGGGAGGAAGCGGATCTCAAAATTCATACACATATATATTATCTCTTTACGTGAGGGAGAGCGGGAGTTGAAAATGGCACAGAGTTGAGACAGCGTTTCAATTAAATGTATAGGAGATATGTCGAAGAACTCCAGGAACTGAGTAAAATACCCAACTACAGATTCAACCAGGATCACCTGGAAACATTCACACAAAAAAAAATATGAAAACTACAAGAAACGCAATTTAAAAAAACCTCACGATTTAGCTCAACGAAATGGTTTGCTGCTGTATCCTTATGTGCTTTTTAGGGTGTATCAATAACCCGTTATAAATAATAATAGGAGTCAATCTCAATAACATAATATAACTTGATCTTCGGGAATTATATTGGTTGCTCGCCATTGTCCATTAAAATTACAAGAATTTTCATGTGAACTGAAAGACCTCCCTTCTTCGTATAATATGCGCTTCAGTTATATGTTGACTCTAGGCAGTCATAGACGTATGAATTTTCTTCCTGAGGCAGTAAACTGAACAACACATTTTTTAAATCAGCTTTTTTCTGCACACTAGCAAGCCACTGGTGGTTACCAAACCTAACCCAATTACTCAGCATTAATAAAGTCATTACGCTTGATGCATAAATTATTATCTTTATTAAAAATATTGTTTCTGTAAAGAAAAAGAGGTAAATTAATCTTTTTCACAAAAGAGTCTACCTCATACATGCGTTAGTGCCCCCTGATTATAAAGCTGGCGTAAAATAATGGAAATTCATGGCTCAATGAAGCATTCGTTTCAAGTAAGATTATACATCTATTGAACATTTACATCGTCTTGAAATATTACATCAACTTGATTTGTGGCACAATAAGGTTTCAGTCCAAATTTAATTTGGTTGATGTAATTTTTCCCGCAACGGATTAATAAATCATAAAAGCCGCTCCATTTATGTGCATTCTTTTAGTCATAAATACTCTGTATACTACACCAACCACTGTGCAGTTTAAAGCAGCATATGTACAAAAGATTGATTGTGAATAATAATGTCACTTTACTGGCATATGCTATTTGCCAAAACTTCGATGAACTGAACATGCTTCATGCTGAAGAAAATTCTGCCTTCTACCTTGAATCAGTGAAGAACTCATTAACCATTGGATACGATGACGAAAATACAGGTGATGATTAGAATTCTGCTGACATGGTCGGAAATTCTCAAACGGATGATGAGTTTTTACTCAATCCGAATTCCGCTACTCGCGTTCAGAAACAACTAGTTGGAAAACTAAAGTGTGAACAATGCTTGTTACAGGTCATTCGGGATCTCGGGGTCCTTCCTTAGCTCAGTCGGTAAAGGCACAGCTACAAAGTAACACCATGCTGGAGATGGCTGGGTTCAATTCCAGGTCTGGTCTAGGTATTTTTCGTGAAGGAAAATTTCTCGAATCCCTGGGCATAGGGTATAATTATACTTGCCACACAATCATACTAATGCGAAAATGGTACTTGGCATCAAAAGCACTCAATTTATAACTGTGCAAGTGCATTTAAAACACTAAGTTAAGGGCAAGCAATAAGTTAGTTGTAAAAGCAAAAAGCAAAATGCTGAAGAAAAAAAAAAGGTCATTCGGGATGTCGAATACTTGATAAATTCAACATTGCCAGGTATTATGCGAAGCTGGGAAACAGGATCGTCATGACAATTTACAACGCCCAGCAGCTTGTTTTCATGCAACTATTACGGCACATTTTGAATCAAGATTTAGTGAATTACCATCGCAACATCTTGATAAATTTGTGCATTGATTTTTATCTAAAGCTGCGACTGGAACAGTATGCAAAAAAATGTGGTAAAGCAAAATACACACTCCGCAAAAAGCTTATTAATTTGATTCTTTTCCGGGGTGAAAGCGATTTACCTTAACAGTCATAGACGGTGTTTACCGTAGAGAAATATATAATAAGATAAAATATATGCAATAATGTAAAATCTATTAAAAAGAATGAAATTATTACCAATGCTTAAAAAAATAGATGAAGGAACTCGATTCTGTCGAAATCCGGGAACCCTACTAGCGAAAATCGATCATTCTGATGCATGATAACGGGCATCGGAGATATTACGATGAATGGCGCATCACTTTCCAGTCCCTCTTGACAGGGCTCCCTTCCCTCTTGCCTACCATGCATTGTGGTAGCTAGGTAAGAGTTTATCTGCTCGATCAGACACCGCCCTCCAAACATGCCCTACGCTCAATTTCAACTACTTCTGTTCAATTTCACAACCTGCCGTGCTCTTACGGACCTACCAATACTTTCTCTTCACATCTACGGTTCTATTATTCGGTTGATAAGAATGATATTTCCAATTTTCAAACATTTAAATTAATGGTTTGGCAAACAATCTAATGATCGCTTTTACCTTCCAAACGTTATTTCACTTTCAGAAATATTCAAACGGCTAACAAATAAATATTCAAAACTAATGGACTTTAAGTTCGAACGATTCCTTTAAACTATTGCGCAGTTGATGATTGACCGCTCCCCTTAGGTAACGCTTATCGGCTCCCTCTTCCCCTTTGAAACACGTTTTATATGAAGCAATTCCAAATTTTGCACCGATTGTCACATTTAATACTTCTCCCTCCCTTCATGTTCTATTTTTTTTGTACAACACACTTTTATGTTTCCACTGGTTCCATGTTCACTGCAAGCGTAAAATGTAACAAAATTTGCATCCACATTTTTATCGCACACAATATCTGCATTCCAACCTTTTTAGAAGATACGCTAGATTTTTTTTCGGTTTGACACGTTTGACAGTACCACCGGATCATTTTTTTGAGTTTCAGTGACAATGTACTAGAAGTGTCAAGATGTTCCCGGGTTGCTCTCAACCTACTCTTTACCTTGATGAGTCAACAAAACTATTTCAGCAGCATTTTTTTTTTCAGAAAAAAAAAATGAAACGTCAAACTGCTTTGTTGCGTATGTGTGTGTGACACGGGAAAAAAATTCACGCGAATAATTCTCGCGTAGGGGTCTAAGGACGTGGAATCACCTCAATAGTAGGCTACGTTTAAATTTCATTAGATCACCCAGTTTTTTTTTTTTTTTTTAACTCTTTATTTGTTCCAAATTTATTCATATTTACATTTCATGTTAATCTAGGTGCTCCAGCTACTACCGTAACGTATCAACCTTAATTGTTAAAATATGTGTCTAATTTTGTTTACATGGTTCATGCCTTAGCAGTTCAGTATTTTAAACAGGTTTTTATTCCTGCATGTCAGTATAACAATAATAATCTTAAAACTAAAAACAAACTAAAATTAATCTTAACTAAGCATAAAGGGAATTAATCATTGCAATAGAAGATTGCAACGATTTTTGTCTGAAATTATTAATTATTTTGTTGGACATTTGTTCTAAAGTCTCAACATTCGAAATTCTATGTACTTCGTTAGTACTGTACCAAGAAGGCAGCTTCAAAATCATCTTCAGAACTTTGTTCTGAATCCTTTGAAGTATTTTTTTCCTAGTAGCACAACAACTAGACCATATTGGAACAGCATAAAGCATGGCCGGTCTAAAAATTTGTTTAAATATTAGTAGTTTGTTCTTCAGACAAAGTTTGGATTTTCTGTTTATAAGAGGATATAAACATTTTATATATTTATTATATTTGGCTTGAATGCCTTCAATGTGATTTTTAAAATTTAATTTTTGATCAAGTAATAGACCAAGGTATTTCACTTCGCTTGACCAGGAAATTGGAACACCGCTCATAGTAACGATGTGACTACTACTAGGTTTCAAAAAAAAAGCTCTAGGTTTATGTGGGAATATTATTAGTTGAGTTTTGGAAGCGTTGGGAGAAATCTTCCATTTCTGTAAATAAGAAGAGAAAATGTCCAAACTTTTCTGCAGTCTCCTGCAAATGACACGAAGACTTCTTCCTTTAGCGGAGATGCCTGTGTCATCAGCAAACAAGGATTTCTGACAACCCTGAGGCAAATCAGGGAGGTCGAAAGTAAAAATGTTATATAGTATCGGCCCAAGAATGCTACCCTGAGGAACTCCAGCTCTAACAGGTAGTCGATCAGATTTGGAATTCTGATAATTTACCTGCAGAGTTCTGTCAGTTAAATAATTTTGAATTAATTTTATAATATAGAGCGGAAAATTAAAGTTTTTCAATTTAGTAATCAAACCTTCATGCCAAACACTGTCAAATGCTTTTTCTATGTCTAGAAGAGCAACTCCAGTTGAGCAGCCTTCAGATTTGTTTGAACGAATTAAATTAGTAACTCTCAAAAGTTGATGAGTAGTTGAATGGCCATGGCGAAATCCAAATTGCTCATCTGCAAAAATTGAGTTTGTATTGATGTGAAGCATCATTCTATTCAAAATTAGCTTTTCAAAAAGTTTACTGATTGAAGGAAGTAAACTTATTGGTCTGTAGTTAGAAGCTTCAGCTGGATCTTTCTCGGGCTTCAAAATTGGAACAACTTTGGCATTAACCCATTTGCCAGGAAAGTATGACAAATGAAAACATTTATTAAATAATTTTACCATGAAAGACAAGGTACTCACTGGGAGTTTTTTGATGAGTATATAGAAAATTCCTTCATATTTTTTAACTTTTTAGTTATAGTTTTTACTTCATCCAAATCAGTACCCCAGGATTCATCAAAAATATTTTCCCTTGAGGAAATATTCAGATAATCAAGAGAAACCTGATTCTCAATAGGACTAGTAAGACCCAAACTGAAATTATGGGAACTCTCAAACTGCTCAGCAAGTTTTTGAGCTTTTTCCACATTTGTTAGCAATATTTTATCACCTTCTTTGAGCGCTGGAATAGGCTTTTGAGGTTTCTTTAAAATTTTGGAGAGTTTCCAAAAAGGTTTGGAAGTCGGCTCTAATTTTGACACATTATTTTCGAATTGTTTGTTCCTCAGGGCAGAGAAGCGTTTTTTAATTTGTTTTTGCAAATCTCGCCAGATAACTTTCATGGTGGGATCGCGTGTTCTTTGATATTGTCTTCTACGGATATTTTTCAGACGGATCAAAAGCTGAAGATCGTCGTCTATTATAATTGTATTGAACTTTACCTCGCATTTTGGAATTGAGACAGCTCTTGCTTCAACTATGGAAGTAGTCAGAGAGTCAAGAGCATTATCGATATCATTTTTAGTTTCCAAAGGAATATTAGGATCAAAGTTATATTCCATGAATGTTTGATATTGGTTCCAATCAGCTCTATGATAATTGAAAGTAGAACTGTTGGGATTAGAAATTATTTCTTGAGATATTTCAAAAGTTACTGGAAGGTGATCCGAACCGAAGTCAGCATGGGTAACCAATTGGCTACAAAGTTGACATGAATCAGTTAAGACCAAATCAATAGTTGAGGGATTTCTGGCAGAAGAAAAGCAAGTTGGGCTATTTGGGTATTGGATAGTGTAATAACCCGCAGAACAATTATCAAATAGTATATTACCATTGGAATTACTTTGAGCATTATTCCACGATCGGTGTTTTGCATTAAAATCACCAATAATGAAGAATTTTGACCTATTACGGGTAAGCTTCTGTAGGTCACCCTTGAGAAGATTCTTTTGCTGACCTACGCATTGGAATGGTAAATAGGCAGCTAATAGTGTAAGTTGACCAAATTTTGTTTCAACAGAAACCCCCAAAGTTTCAAAAACTTTGGTATCAAATGAAGAAAGAATTTGATGTTTGATACGCCTATGAACAATTATGGCAACGCCACCACCTTGACTTTGAAGACGATCATTGCGGTGTACGAAATAATTAGGATCCCTTCTTATTTTATCACCTGATTTAAGAAAAGTTTCAGTTACAACGGCAATATGCACGTTATGAACTCGTAAAAAGTTAAACAGCTCGTCTTCATTATTTTTAAGAGATCGAGCATTCCAATTTAAAATATTCAGTGTCTTAATACCCATTGCTGAATTTCAGGGTCATGACAATATTGTTTGTAAATTTTATACCAGTTTGAATTGCATCAAACATGGAGTTTGTATCTAACATTCCATTAATCATATCGATTAATGATTTCTGTAAAAAATCCATTTTTGGAGCGGTTATGCTACCTAAGTCAAAATCTTCAACATTTCTGGTAGAATTTTGGTTTCTACCGGCTGTAACGGCAGCGTAGGAAGCTCCATTACCGAGCTGTACATTGCTACCAGCAGGTAAGAATTGAGCATTGAAAACTTGTGCTCTGTTTGTACTTACGGGTACATTTGTACTTCGCTGACAATTGTTAACAGCAGATAGCAGTGGAAAATTTGACGGTTGGGCATTGATCGTACCTTCCGGTACGAATGTTGGATTTCGTCCTCGATGACCGTTGTTAACAGCCGAGGAATAATTACCTGGTCGGGAACGTGAAGCGGTCCCTACCTGATGCTTAGCACGAGAATTCAAGATCGCTTTGCGAGTCTTGCATTCCCAAAAATTGGATTTGTGGTTTCCACCACAATTCACACATTTAAAATTTTTGGGATCCTTCACAGGACAGTTGTCCTTGGCGTGAGAGGAATCGCCACAATGCATGCATTTGGCATCCATGTGACAATTTTTCGTCCCGTGACCCCATCCCTGGCATTCCCATCAATCCTCCACAACAAATATCCACAAAATAGAACCAATATACGGAGATCACCCAGTTCAAAATCACTCCACTTCACGGTACACCTTTACAGCTCCTCATGTTCCAAACCGAAAGAATACACTAGCTGTTCGCCTTCAACCACAAAGCGAATGTAGTGGAATCAAGTGTCGAAGAAAGGCAAAAAGCCAGATCCGGAATTGAATTACCGACTTGCTGCAACCTTTCCCATACACTCTCTTTCTGACACACACACACATACACGCACACATAGGTGGTCGTAACATGTGAAACGGTGGGTGCGGAGAGTACTAAGTTTCATCCCACAACACTGCCCACAGCGATTTTTCAGACGATGCGATGGACGTGGCACGACCGGTGATGATGATGATGATGGAATGTGATATGAGCGAGGGAGGGAGGGACCAGGACCATGTAGCAAATTGAATTTACAGTTTTCAATAACCACTCGCTCGCTTCGGTGTAATGAAATCAATTTCGATTCTTGTATTCCATTCGCTCGGGAATATGGGAGTGGAAGTCGTTTTCTGATACCTTCTGGGAATTGTGCGCCACTTCATCACCGCGCTGGGAAATCCATCCTGCGTGACGTTATTATTTAGCTGTCTATCCCAAACGAATCCTTTTTGAGAAAGTGACGGCAATCACTTTCAGACGACGCACAGAGAAAGGCATTACGTAAATTGAAAAAGAAATCGCTTCAAAAGCATCACCATTACGCAAATCGGATGGCAGGGAGTCAGCACTGGCATAAGGTGAGCTTTAGACGCATCAAAGATAAGCTGAGTGTATGAGATGGTTTGCATCCTTTCAGGATATAAATACAGCCATATACTAGGGTGGTTTCTTGCCTATGATATTCTATACTTGGAAGTGTAATGTGATACGAACCATTACAACTGTGACCCCAAGCGTTCGGAAGGTTGAAGAGGCATGTTCAACGGCGCAAATGTGCGTTGGCACCGAGACAGCTGACAGGATCGTGTTGATGAAAGGTGTGTTTAATGTTATCCATCCAATCATCACGCACCTTTCACGAGGCTTTACCCTGAACGGAGATTATAATTTAAAGACAACTCTGTCAAGTGCGCATCTTGCATTAAAATCAGGAAACTAGAAGTGACATGCCAAAACAAAGGATTCCCTGGTAACTTCGCTCCGCCATCACCACAATTCAAACAATCCGACCGCCACACCACTCAAACAAAAGCTAATTAGCTGCTGCCTTTCCCCAAGGATGATTATCCAGTTGTAGTTGGATTTCCTTCACCTCCCTGATCCTGGTCGAATAACTCATCAGCCGTGACAGCTTGGAACGCGGCACGATGATGAATTATGTAGAGGTTATTCAATTTAACGTTTTAATTTGCACTCGTTCTATCACAGGATAAAAAAAAAACGACGAAAACGAAAATCGAGTTTCAAAAGATGGCCGTTTGGTGTGCTGGCTGTGGCGGTTTTCTTTCTAGAACAAAAGGGGAACTTTTCGGTCGAGATCGTCGAGATCAAAGCAAGCTGGCAGAACGATGGTGACGATAACGATGACAAAATCGACGGGTTCAAGCTTCGCGTTCGGCCAACCGGAGGAAAGTGATTTTACGCTCGTTATGATTTGTATTCACAATTAAAAATCCACGAGCCACAGAGCATCGGTGGGATTAGGAACAGTGATTTTGATCTGAGAAAGAAGATGGAGATAGAGCGGATGGAATGGGATTGTTAATCGAAAATATATGTCCAGAGATGTCTGGACCCAAACCGAAAACCGTACCCTAGAGCATGGTTTTGCTTTGCAGCTGCGCCTTCAAGGATGCATCGTAGATAAATAAGATAATCGTTCAACCAGAATGTAATAAATTAGCAGAGATGCCTGATTTCCCCTGTAACTCCACAGCATCCCAGCCCAAGCATGTCCAAATACCTCTGCAAATAATTATTCCGTATTCATGGCGACGATTCAATAGGAAATAGCCAAAGACGTATTCAACCTGCTCCACTTTATTCCAAACAGCCAGATTCATTCAGCCCAAGAGGATCCTCTTACTGTGCACACACTTGACATGATATTATGAATTGATGAGAGGTATTTTCACATTTTCACATCACCCACCCACCGGGGCCATGGCATCTTCCGATGATTTCGAGCACTGCTGCACCGGGACTTGAGCACCTTTCCAGTCTCTACAGCAAGGAACGAAGCAACTAACGGCACCATTCGCTCTCTCGCAGTCTCTTTTCAAAATTCAAGTGGCAACTTCACCGGGGCACATTCCACCGGGCATTCTACTCGGATAAAATCATCGCCAACAGCAACCACAATCAGCATCCGCATCCAATGACCATAGAGAGATGGAACGTCTCTGAGGAGGACAGCGCATCCCATGCTTGGTACAAAATAACAAGCTCATTAAATAGTAAAATTTATTCAAACATTCGGAAAACTTGTCCCGAGGACTGGTGGATTGTTGTTGCTGTTGTTGATGATGATGATGATGAATCTCCAACATACGTACAACTTAACCGTCCTCCTCCAATCTGATTCATTTATCCAATTAACTTTCCCCAAATGCACGCCATCGTAAGTTCACTGCATTCCGATTCCCAGTACGAGCAAACAGGAGATCCTTTGGCCGATCCGAGTTGCAATGGCATACGGATGACAGAGAGAAAGAGAGAGAGAGAATTCACAATCCCGTCACTAATGAATTCCCCGGTGATACACAATATATTCTAGAAAGCATCGGGTTCGAGTCGAGCAGGAACTGGAACATGCACTTCTTCCTGATCGAGATACAAAATTGCAAATAAACAACGGAAACGAAACTGCTGAGTCTCTGCTTTGCCAGGCTTCGGAGGGAAGTTCCAAGAACAAGTTTTCCGTCTTCCATCGAATCTGGGAGTGCTTGTTTTCCTGCAAATTGTAATTAATCAAACATTCATCGGGAAGGAGAATTAGTTCGGTTGTCAGCTGCAAAATATTATCCACATATCTGGGAGAAAGTTTTGCTACGGTGGCAAGCAAATTGGGTGACTTGTTCTGTGTACATGAATTAAATCAACGGAAAAATGAAACTGGATTGGCCGGAATTCCCACTTGTAGGTAAACACTGAGCTTGTTCGTTTGTTGAGCTGCACTCGTTGCAAAGGGGCACACTCTTAAAAAAAATCATGTAAATAATGCATTTCGAGTGACAAACATTTTTGCAGCAAAAGATAGGAAACTAATGAAATATGTCTAAAACTAACAACTTGCTCTCTACAAAAAAAAAACAGGATTGTGTACCTATACTGTGGCAAAGAGCCTCTCCATGAATTGCAGAACAGCCCCAAGTACAAGAATCGTGCTGATAATGTGAGGCATTTAAAGACTGTATTCGATGAAATTTGGACACACGCAATTGTTCGTAACTTTTTAGCATGTGGGTAAAAATTATTGAAATTTTAACTGAATGTATTTCATTGTGTTGTTTCAATTGTGTTATGAGTTTCGTGACAATCGGTCGAGTGATTTCAGTGATGGCTTCGAATGAAGAAATAGTGCGCCAACAAATTTTGGGCACTCACTTCGAAAACCCAAACGCTTCTCATCGATGGATCGGAAAACAGCTCGGAATCGCACATTCAACCGTATCTCATGTGATCAAAACGTTCAAGGACCGTAAGACAACCAAGCGGAAAAATGGTAGTGGCAAAAAACGTGGCACATCAAATCCGGAGAAGGCCAGGATGGTATTGAACCAATTTAAGCGTTATCCCAACATTTCGATCAGGGATGTTGCGAAAAAGGCGAAAGTTTCAGTTTGTTTTGTGCAGAAAACAATGAAACGTTCTGGATTACATGTGTACAAGGTCCAGAAGGCACCGAACCGGAGCGATAAACAGAACTCGGTGGCCAAAACTCGTGCAAGAAAACTGTACAGGGAGTGGCTCACAAAACCGTTCTGCATTGTGATGGACGATGAGACCTACATTAAAGCCGACACCAAACAAATGCCAGGACAGGAACACTACGTCGCCACCTCTAAGTTGGCCGTTCCGGAGAGTATACGGAAGAAGAAACTGTCGAAATTCGCCAAAAAATTCCTTGTCTGGCAAGCGATCTGCGGATGTGGCAAAATGAGTCAGCCCTTCATCACCTCTGGGACCGTCAACGGACAAATCTACAAGGACGAATGCCTCCAAAAACGACTTCTGCCCGTCTTGAGATCTCACGATGACCCGACACTGTTTTGGCCGGATTTGGCATCTTGCCACTATGCCCGGCCCGTCTTAGACTGTCAACCATCCAAACACTCCGGAACTTCGCCCAATTGAAAATTTTGGACAATCATGAAGGCAAAGCTCGTTAAAACTCCAAAACTGATAGAAAATGAACTTGAACTAAAGAAAGTGTGGTTAAAGGTAAGTAAGCAAGTCGGTTCATCATTGCCCAAAATTTGATGAAAGGGGTCAAGGCAAAGGTGCGGGCATTTGGGTTGGGAGAAGAGGTTCAATAAATCAATGATGTCAAAACTTAATCATTTAGTAGTACTTTATTTCCAGAAAGTTTGAAAAGAATCGGGCTCAAGGAAAATTTTTGGTGACCTAATTTTTGTGTCCAAATTTAATCGAATACAGTCTTTAATAAAAGAGCGCAGAAATGGTGAAGCCGCAAATCGGAGCGTCTACATCGTCTGCATCAGCCGCACAAATTAAAAATACTTTTTTGATTTTGTTTTCCGGCGAACCGAACTCTGACGTAGCTTTTGAGAGTGGATTTCCGTAGGTACATGCCCCCGGTAAAATGAGTAACAGGAGCAATCAATCATCATGATTTTATTTTAAGAAAGCTTCAAGATTAACGGATCGAGTAACATAAAACTATTTTAAACAATTATAAATCTTGTTTGTTGCTTAGTGCTCAGTGCTCAGTGCTCATCACTCAGTGCACAGTGCTTAGCACTCAGTGCTCAGTGCTCAGCACTCAGTGCTCAGTGCTCTGCATTCAGTGTTGAGTACTCATTGCTCAGCACTCAGTGCTTAGTGCTCAGCACTCAGCACTCAGTGCTCAGTGCTCAGTGCTTATGGCTAAGTGCTCAGCACTCAGTCATCAGGACTCAGTGTTCAGCACTCAGTGCACAGTGCTCAGCATTCAGTGCTCAGTGCTCAGCACTCAGTGTTCAGTAGTCAGTGCTCAGTGCTCATTGCTCAGCACTCAGTGCTCAGTGCTCAGCACTCAGTGCTCAGTGTTCAGTGCTCAGTGCTCAGCACTCAGTGCTCAGCACTCAGTGCTCAGTGCTCAGTGCTCAGCACTCAGTGTTCAGTGCTCAGTGCTCAGTACTCAGTGCTCAGCACTCAGTGCCCAGTGCTCAGCACTCAGTGCTCAGTGCTCAGTGCTCAGTGCTCAGTGCTCAGTGCTCAGCACTCAGTGCTCAGCAATCAGTGCTCAGTGCTCAGTGCTTCAGTGCTCAGTGCTCAGTCAGTGCTCAGCACTCAGTGCTCAGTGCTCAGTACTCAGTGCTCAGCACTGCTCAGTGCTCAGTGCTCAGTGCTCAGCATTCAGTGCTCAGTGCTCAGCACTCGGTGATCAATGCTCAATACTCAGTGCTCAGTGCTCAGTGCTCAGCACTCAGTGCCCAGCACTCAGTGCCCAGCACTCAGTGCCCAGCACTCAGTGCCCAGCACTCAGTGCCCAGCACTCAGTGCCCAGCACTCAGTGCCCAGCACTCAGTGCCCAGCACTCAGTGCCCAGCACTCCGTGTTCAGTGCTCAGTGCCCTGCCCTCAGTGCTCAGTGCTTAGCATTAAGTTCTCAGTGCTCAGTACAGTGTTCAGTGTTCAACACTCAATGTTCAGTGCTAAGCACTCTATGCTCAATGCTCAGCACTCAGTGCTTAGTGCTCAGTGCTCAGCTCACTGCACTCAGTTCTTAGTGCTCAGTATTCAGCACTCAGTGATCAGTGCTCAGTGTTCAGCACTCAATGCTCATTTCTCAGTGCTCAGCACTCATTGCTTAGTGCTCAGTGCTCAGTGCTCAGCACGCATTGTTCAATGCTCAGTGCTCAGAGATTGCTGCCACTGTACAGAAAGCTTACCCAAGTAACATTGCTAACACCATCCTGCTTTATTAAGTTTCATTAAAGTTTTGGTCAATTTGGTTTTATTATGGCACCAAGAGGTGCCAATAGGTTACATATTTTAGTCAGGTTTATGAGAACCCACACAGCTTGATTACAACAATTTTAAAACCTTGTTTCACAAATTCCTTTTACTCCTATCAAAGGTTTTATTTCGAATTTATGAACTCGTAAAATGCTGTGTTGAAATGCCGTTTTAGGACTCATTGGTATTATCTTATTATGGTCAGTTGAAAAAGCATTTTAAAACCCTTTTGCCTCCAGTAAATGCATTAAACGGCAAATTGGCATTGAAGGAAGTCACCATAAGACCAAATTGTTGTATAATAGTCATTGCGAAGAAAAATTGGCTTTTTGGCAAAACTGTGATTATTTTTCAATCGCCATATTGAAATTTAAGAAATAATTGAAAAGTTGAAAAATAAATACATCCAATTTTCAATGGTATGCAAATAAACTGTAGACCAGATACTAATTCTGCATTCTTTTAGATAATCTCATTCAATACCAAGCATTTTTCAGGAAATTCATGATTAATTTATCGAATATATTTGTTTTAATTTGATTTATGTTGTTGTAAATTCGCATAATTTCCGAGACGAATTAATTTTCAATTTGTTTTGGATATTTTGCTATTAAATAAAATTTTCCGCAACATTAAACCTTTTTTTTTACTGCTAAAAGAATCAGAAGAGCAAAGAATCGAACAAAGCAGAACAGCAAAAACCAACCTCAATTTCACAGTGAAGTTTGACAGCTGTGGCCATTTGGCCACATTCTGGTTTTAATGGGAGCCAATAGGTTTTATGAAGGTTCTCAAGTGGTCATAACATCTTTCACTAGAACATTTTCAAAATCTTTATGTTCTTATAAAGGTTTTATTAACTTGTTTTCACAACCGTCTATAGAGTGGGCCATTTTGTACAAATTTCGGCTTTAAAGGAGCATAGAAGAGGTGTTGGTAGACAAAACAGTTTTGAATGAAGTTTTATCAATGAAGCCGGGGGGAGTGCTATACGGCTGGAATAAAACTAAAATTGTTACTTGGGTAAGGCTCCTCTTCTATTTTGGCTGGATTTGGTTTCCGCCCACTGCGCCAAGTCGGTTCTTCAGTGGTTGGCCAACAATAATGTATTTTTCGTTGAAATGGACATCAATCCACCCAAACTGTTCAGATCTTAGGCCAATTGAGCGTTATCGGGTGACTGTCAATCGGCACTTGAGGAAGCTTGCAGAAGTTCCAGAAAAAATGGGCAGCAGCAACCAGGAAAGTCACAAAAGCAACTGTGCAGAATTTAATGAAGAATATCAAGTCTAAAGTGCGAGTGTTTTAGAGAATTTGAGATTTTCATTTATATAAACAGTGAAATGCAACAGAAGGTTATTTTTCACCAATAAATCGAAAACTGAATTCAAAATTTGTTTTATTTTTCTACTTTAATCACTTTTTGATACACTTTTTACTGTGTTAATTAGAAGGTTTTTTTCTTGATCTTTTTTAAAATTATAGTTATATTAATTATAGTCTTGGTTTTATTTTGGAAGTCAGAGACGTAAGCCACTTTCTTCATCATTCACTATGAATTTTAATCCCACAAACAATTCCCATAAATGTCAGCAGACCCTCATTGCTCCAACATATACCCAAATCACTGCAAGTTATTTGCTCAACTCCGGAATCCCGGGGTCTTCCCCATAGCTCAAGTATCCACCATTAATTAATTATATTTTCTTAATGATCCTGCTGAGTAGCACACACACACACACACACACATATTGCATCCCCATCGAGTGCCGATTGTCGGACGGAACGGAGCGTCAATATTTCCTCCGTGCGATTTGTTGTTGTTCCTTCGTTTGCACCGAAATTCATTTCATTCATTAATGCTTTGTTCCGTTCTGTCTCTCCTCGTTTGTTCTTGGCAGGATATCCGATCCAGCGGAGCCAACGCTTTCCCCACTCCGCTGTGGAGCAACGACAAAACCGACGATGACGACGGAGGAAACGAAGAAAAGGCTGAAAATGAGGAAAAATATGAGATCGATGACGTGTTTCGTGATATTTCTGCTAGTTTTCATCATGAATTATGGTGAGTATTTCTGCTGTCGGATGTGTTTTCTTTTCGGCCAGATGAATTATGTTCGGATCGGAAGATTAATGTATCTCGAGTGGATATCAAACATGTAACTGCCGTAGGATGATTTCTGGTGCTGCCGGCATTAGCGAAAATTAGTGGCGTCGGGCAAACATTCGGTGATTTGTAATTATGACCATGGTAAACGTTTGCTCTTTCAGTTTGTCATGATTCAGGCGAAAGGTTAAACATCCTGGTGTCGCATCAGCACTGTCCCGCCATCATCTAGGGTAAATATTTGAGCCATTGTTCTCTTCGGTGAAGTTCCTTCCTTGGCCGCGCCAGGGCGAGGACGAATAGCGGCTCAAAATTAAGTCATAAATCAATGTCCTTTAATTTTCTTAATTGCTTATTCCGAATTGGTATGACGGCACTTCATCTGCTTCTTCAAATGAGGCTGAAATTTGAAATTTTATCATCCGTTAACGTCTGCTGAACAGTGGCAGCATATCGTTTCATGAATTATTACCAAACACACGGGATGAATACATTGTCAAGCTCCCCTGATCCCGGTTGGTTGCTTGAAGGTATTTTTTTTTTGTCGTTCGGAAAAAAACAGTGAAAGGACAAGAAATTTTGTTATGAATTTCAGATTGGATGGTGTCCGAAAATGTGTTTCGATGTTTTTGGGCCACCCGGATCAGACGGGTGGTGCTCCTATGGGAGGAACCCAAATTCCGAGCCACCGACGATTTATGCGGAATGTGTTTTCGTTTTTGCTTGAATGACGACGCCAACGTCCACGACGACGACGACGACGACGGTGATGGCCTTGAATTTGATTTGGGTTGAAGCCATCGATTCGAGCGTGTTACGGTCCACGGTCGTGTTTTCGGCTCCCAAGGGCAACGGCTGACGATGATGAAGGAGGCTCGGAAAAGTTGAATAATTAATCGACACCCGTCCAGTTTGTTAGAAAAGAAAGCTAACTTTTTAACTGTTTAACGAACAGTTTTGCAATAGCTTTACGACCTTTCCCATCTCAGATTCTCCGAACCACTTCGCCCATGTATAAAGCAACAAGAAATCTTCCTTCTCGGCATATGGCAAAACCTGTTAGCGAACGCCCCCATGCAGTTAAATAAATGTTACATGTCTACTATTTTTATATTTCACCAGCACTTTACTGCTGCCGGAGTGCCTCCCACTCCAAAACACGCGTCGTTCATGATTCTGTCATGCCAGTGAGCCGTAAGAATAACCTTTAACTTTCCTCAACCCGTTCTTTCCGACAAGGAAACCGAACTGACAGGATGGTGGGTGTCCTCCTTCCAGGGAAAGAGGTGTTGCCAAAACATTGCCACTCACTCCTCACTCCTTGAGCTGTAATCTGCCCTTATTTTGCCGCTGCTGCTCTGCTACTTCTGCTAATACTACCTACTTCTGGTAGTGTAACGAATATAAAGCAAATAAAATTTTACGATTATTGTTCGTGTAGCAGAGAAGGAGCCAGCAAGGACACCACTCACCACCATAAACACACCCCAAGAATGTGAGTGGGGGCAGGGCGCGGGCTGCGGTGATTCAGGTCCGAACGTAAAAGGCTCGTTTTTCTTTTCCGCCTCTCCCAGTTTGACTATCGCTCTGTTTCTGCTTCTGCTGCTGCTGTGGTGTCCTAATCTTATCTTCAAAGGAGTTCTTCACGTGGTGGCGAGTTTGCAATCCTAGAAAGGAATATAATATATAGGAATGTGTATTTTTTTTTAGGTGTGAACGGATCCCAATTGTGTACGAGTCTCGTTTGCGTCGTTTACCAATGGGGTCTAAGTAGGTAGTAGCCAAATGACACGCCACCACTAGCGAACAGAAAATAAAATGCCAAAAGCTATCATTAGAGAGCGGACCGTATCCTTCAACCGAAAATAGTCTCCTGATAAACGCAGAGAAAAGGAGGAGACAGTGGGCTATTTAGTTCCGTTTTTTTTCGGTTCTGTCTTTCTGCCTCTCGAAACCTCAGGGTCTTCGAGCGAAGAGGATGGTTTCTTTCCATAGTGATAATAGATCATTATCGTAAATTACCTCCTCCGTGTATGTATGTTCACATGTGTGTGTGTGTGTGCGCGTGTGAGAGAAAGATTTCTAGGACGGTTGTGCTGTCGAACAAGGTTTTGAGCAATGTGTGACGAGAAGAAGCGGAACGAAATTTATGGGTGGTGATATGGGATGGAAATGGAATTAGAGTCGCGTTACGCCCACGTTTGAATGGTCTGCGGTTGAATGACTGTGATTAGGGAGGTTGATATTGGAGTAGTTTGATCAGCTATTTCTTGAGTATTGTTCGTTCAGAGTTACAAAACTATTATTGAGTTTCTGACTTACTGACTGTGTTGACGATATTCGCTTTGTCTTACGAGAAAATTGTCCGAATATTCGCACTCTTCCAAAATCGTTTTCTTTCTTCCTTTGCACTATAATTTCACTTGGGACTTACCGGCAGCTGTACAAAGTCTCACAACATTCACACGAGAATCATCAAAACGCTAACCAAAACGATTATCAAGTATGATAGAGAGAATCATGCAAGCGATACTCACATAGTGACTGTCGTGGCTTAAAGCCTGTCCACGTTAAATTTCGGACACCAAAATAATAGCAGTTGCGCTGCCTCTCCCTTAAAGGGCTGCGCGCAAATAATGAAATTTTTGAATCACAGGCAACTCCTTGTTGTCGCGAATGAGGGTTTGAAACGTGTCATGGAACGGTAATCACCGTCGAACTCTGGGAGCGAAATAGTAGGCAACTTCAAACTAGACAGCGTGGAAGGTTCTCGAGAGGGGGTTTCATGAGGGCGACTGGCTTGTAAAGGAATTGGCGGAGGCAGTTTGGCTTTCAGGTTGGATTTAATTCGAAAAGGCTTCGGTTCAAACGTAGCACGAATATCGAGATTGACGGTCTTGCCCTCATTGGTGGTCTCCAGGTCCGCAATGGCGACTTGCACTTCTTCGAGCGATGCCCAAAGCACGTCCAGGTTTCCAGGCGTAGTGGTACCTCGAGCTCATCCCGTCCGGCGTCATAATGGGTGATGAACTGCTCTGCATGATTTAACTGCGTCAATAGCGTCGTTCTACGAGCTGCCCTTTCTGCTTCGTGGTGATATTGTCATCGGGCATCGTGCCAAATGGGTTACTAATCGATGACGAAGGACAAGCAGTAGAAATCAGGAAGTCGAAATGTGTCTCTGCTAAGGCTATTCGAGCCTTGTATTATCAAGAAAAACTGGAACTAAGAAGCAATGGAACCTTGCGCGGCTCGAGCATTGTGAATTGGAGGCAAATTTTCACGCAATCCGTGGGAATGGGCAATGAAGTGGCATGCCAATATCCTCAGCTAAGCATGCAGGTTTCTCCAGATGCGGGATGATAGGGGATGATTGACGGGTTGTATGTGGTTGGTGGTGATCGTCTAGTAGGAACGGTGTGCTAGCAGCACTGATGACGTGGCGTTCATGCAAAAAGGAGAGAACCATCTTAAAGCACCCACAAATGCGCTCGACAACGTTTGACAGGTACGTTACCTTTTAACTAATGCAATAGGCCTTGATATTAGTTATCAGCAACGTGAATCAGGAACAATGGTGGTATTCAACGTGCACTGGACATCTGAACAATTCCCTTGGACAAGATGGGTTTTGTCATGAAATCGCAATGGTGGTTTTAGATGGAATAGCGTGGATTTCATACAAAGTTATGGCTGTTGGGTCGCAACTATCTTCTAAATAGGTTGAAGATGGCGAGAATTGACGGTATAGCCACAATCCTTGTCACGGCACCAAAAAATGTTAGGGCAGGTCATCGCTAACTAATCTTCTATTGGTTTTCAAAATAATTGGTATGCACTCAGCACTCTATAGACTGTTCCAGAAAGCACACTTTCAAAATAACAAAAAAGTAAGGTTTTTTTTAGTTTTAATAATTTTATTTGGCAAATCATATCTGTATTTGTGTTTTATATGATATTTTACTCCCGTTTAATCAAAATATTTAATCATAACCAAGACTCCTAACTTTTCCTCGAACATGACCCATTAGCTTCTGCACAGTGGTACTTCCCACCATTTTGACCACTTTTGGCCAATCTTTTTTAAATTTTTAGATGTCGTCCGCTGGTTTTATGAATTTTCGAAGCTTTGCTTTGGTCAAAGCCCAAAAAGTCTCGATTGGCCGTGCCTCCGGCCAGTTCGGTGGATTCATGTCTTTTGGCACGAAACGTACATTTTGACTTTTGTACCATTCTAAAGTGTCCTTTGCGTAATGACATGACGCCAAATCAGGCCAAAACACTACTTGACCTTCGTGCTGCCTGATCATCGGCAATAATCGCTTCTGGAGACATTCCTTAACGTATTTCTGAGTGTTCATCGTCTCCGTTGTGATGTACGGACTAGATGTTTTACCACACTCGCATATTGCCTGCCAAACCATAACCTTCTTACCGAATTTTTCGGTAAAAATTGCCTTCTCCGTTTCGGGGATGTCTTTGTCTTCGCTTACAGTATAGAATTGTGGTCCGGGAAGCGTTTTGTAATCTAGTTTCACATACGTTTCATCGTCCATTACATCCCCCAATAATATATATTTAATAACCACAAACCAAAAAACACCACCATAAAAAAAAAAAAAAAAAAAACAACAACCCCAATATAAATATCTACCTCACCAACAACAAAATTACCCCCCCTTCCCCCCACACATTTCCACACAAAAAAAAAAACCCGGTTTTCTTCACAAAATTACGAATTTTCATGAAAATCAAGATTTCCTATTTTGAAAACATGAATTTTCGTTCCGCCCCTTGAATGTTGGGTTTGGATTTTATGAAATAAACCTCCCTGAATTCATTCGTTATCAAGATTTTTCGTAACGTAAGATTATGAAATAAACCGGGATTTCATTCACAAAATTACATTTTCATAAAAATCAAGATTTCCTATCAGTCAGTCAGTCAGTCAGTCAGTCAGTCAGTCAGTCAGTCAGTCAGTCAGTCAGTCAGTCAGTCAGTCAGTCAGTCAGTCAGTCAGTCAGTCAGTCAGTCAGTCAGTCAGTCAGTCAGTCAGTCAGTCAGTCAGTCAGTCAGTCAGTCAGTCAGTCAGTCAGTCAGTCAGTCAGTCAGTCAGTCAGTCAGTCAGTCAGTCAGTCAGTCAGTCAGTCAGTCAGTCAGTCAGTCAGTCAGTCAGTCAGTCAGTCAGTCAGTCAGTCAGTCAGTCAGTCAGTCAGTCAGTCAGTCAGTCAGTCAGTCAGTCAGTCAGTCAGTCAGTCCATTATTATACACCCAGCATTTCTACACAATAACGAATCGTAGAGATTGCGGGCCCGTGGTTTCACGGACGCTGCCTGTTTTAGGTTCCTTTTGGGTTTTTTCTGCTTCCAGTATGTTTTTAGCCCAAATCTTTCTTTGGCACGCATGACGTTACTCGACGAGGTTCCTAGTTTTGTCACAACATTCCGAACGGAAGTCGCTGATTTTCGCTTGTAGGCGTCCCTGATCTTTTTATCGATATCCGGACTAACAGGACCGGATTTCCGACCACTCTTCGGCGCATCTTCAAACGTACACTGTTCTCTATATTTTCGAATCGCAGATCGTACCACTCCGACGCTTACACCCTCTTCCTTGGCCAATTTTCTCAATGAGAGTCCGCTCACAGTGCACCATTTGTGCACGATACTTTTTCGTTGTTCCGGAGTAAGACCGCGCATTTTGATAGGTAACACAAAACTGAGCACTTTTTTGATGCTGTCATTCAGAAATGTGCAAACAAAAGGACGCAGCCAAAACATGTTGAAATATTTCATTATATTCAAAGTGACCGTTAAATAAGGTGTGCTTATACTTTCTGGAACAGTCGTTAAATAAATTGCAAAACTTTACAAAACTGTTCAACAGAACGGCTTTTATTTTGCGTCTGCCTTTCATCGGTAGCTAGCGATAAACTGAACAGTAACTCATCGACTGATGGGTCAGCACCCTGATCTCCTATCGATTAAGCGCGAGAGTGAGAAACTCTCCACTCGTTATCGGCTGAGGTATCGGTCCCTAATCTTTAGAAAACCGAATCTATGATAGTGACATAAGGGTGTTCCGATCAAAATTTGGTTGAACGGTAATGTGTGTGAGTCGATCAAAGTTTTTATTAATAAGTCAAATTCTTTTTCTTTTTCAAGTTCAGTTAATACAGAATACAGGAGGAATATTCAGCTAAGCTTCCTTTTTACCGAATGCAAATTGCCGGGTCTTTCGTTTAACACCTGCCATAAGATTTTGTAACGTCTTCTTGTCCACTTTATACGCCGCAGAACGCCAGTTTTCCTTGAACTGTTTCTCGCTCACAACGGCTTTTTGAGTCTTCTTAAGGTTCCGCTTGACGATGGCCAGATATTGTTCGATTGGGCGGAGCTCTGGCGTGTTGGGAGGGTTCTTGTCCTTGGGCACCACTTGAACGTTGTTGGCGGCATACCACTCCATGGCCTTTTTTCCGTAATGGCAAGATGCCAAATCCGGCCAAAATAGAAGTTGTTCATCAAATTCATGCTACATTCATTATATTTCAATTATATACCGCTACATGATGTGTTTCGTCCGAATCTCAGGAAAATTCTGGAGTCCCTTCGAATCTCGCAGAGGGATACGGCAAGGTGATGGACTGTCGTGTTTTATATTCAACATTTCATTGGAGGGTGTGATTCGAAGAGCTGTGATTGACAAGAGTGGCTCGATCTTCAGGAAGTCTATCCAACTTGTTGGCTAAACGTACATCTGATTTAAGCAGAAACTAGTAGGATTGGGCTTGTAATTAATGCGTTGTAAACAAAATACACGAAAAGGAAGAGACTCACGAGAAGACGATGTTTGCCTCCCACCACGAGTTCAGATCGACGGTGATGAGATCGAGGTAGTAGACGAATTCGTGTATCTGGGCTCATTCGTGACCGTCGATAACGACACGAGCAGAGAATTACAAAGGCGCATTAAGGCTTGCAATCGTGCCTTCTTTGGACTCCGAAGGACGCTAAGATCGAACAAATTTCGCCGAACTACAAAGTTGACCATCTACAAGACATTGATTAGACCTCTATGGCCACGAAACATGAACATTGATAGTGGAGGACCAACGACGGTGGAGTGCAGATGGAAGACGGAACGTGGAGGAAGCGAATGAACCACGAATTGCAAAAGTTGCTGGGAGATCCTCCCATCGTTCACACCACTAAAATCGGTCGACTACGATGGGCTGGGCATGTCGTAAGAATGTCGGACGACAGCCCAGTTAAAATGATTCTCGAAAACAAGAAGACGGAAGAACATGAAGAAGTGACTCGCAACGAGCAAGGTGGATCGATCAAGAAGAAGGGGACCTGCAGACCCTACGTAGACAGCGAGGCTGGTTTACTGATTGTAGATGGGATCTGGAATCGAATTTATGTATTCTTTGAATAACAAAAGGAGTATTTTGAAAACCCAACAAACTAATTGTTTCTCATTGAATTACGAACAGCGACATAATTTTTGGCTTGCGTGAGCGGAAACATTGTGTATGTTTTATTGTTAATCAATTCTTGAAACTCTACTACTAAATTGCATACCAATTTCCTGATTTCGTTTTCCTCATGTGAATCTTTTTGTTTAACAAGATTCAGAAACTAATGTTGACAGATTCAATTCTGGAAAAATTATTTCGACCTTGAACCATCTCACGAGTTGTCAAACTGCAAAATTTATATCTTCAAAATCAGAACCAACTTCAACTCCTCTCATTGAGTCGACTTCATTTGACGATGGTGGTTATTTGAAATTCCAGGAGTTTCTTCTCAACCAGATCCGAATTGAGTACATTCATGCCGTCTTTTTTTCTTTCAATTTCCAACAATGATAAAGGTGTTAATAAAAAGTTTTCAACTTTTTTGCATTAAGTTTGGTTCTTGCTCAAACATTTCTCCCAGAGGAGGGACCTTTTGCAATCCGAAGAATTCCTTTTTTTTCGTCATCTTCCCGGAAGGGCAAGACTCTGGAAGTTTAAAACTCCCAGGACCCTAGCCAAAGAATAAGTAAACTGCCACTGCAGGGCTGGCTTTCCAATTTTTATGCTGTGTTCGGAGCAAACGAAATGGAAATGAAATATAAACTTTTCCATATCTATTTTGTTGTTCCAAAGCTACGCCGGGTGCCGTTCTGTGGTGTTTTGTATTCATGGAATTCTGCGCTCTGCCGCGGCGGCGACGACGGCGGGGGTTCTGATGGAAGTGTGATAGAGGAAACACTTTGGCTGTATGCATGCTGAATGGGTTACTTGAATCAAGGATGGAGAGGACGAGGACGACGACGACGACGACGAACACAAGAGTAAATAACGACTTCATGCAATATGGGAAATAAATAAGCGTGCGGATACTACACTTGTGTGTAGGCCAACAGCTAGCTTCTTTTTCAAACAAAAATACAAAGTTACCGGAACGAAGAAGACGTGACGGTGCGGAAGTATGGCGAGGAGAAACTTTCGCAGCTCGTTTCCGTTTTCTTCACGGCGTTTGTGACTCTGGAAGGGTGCTCCGGCGAAACGAAGCTTGGGACGAACAAACAGAACGCGTGAAAGCTTCTTCGTTTGCCTGGTAGTGGGGGTGGGGGTGGGAACCAAATTTTCTTATCGCTAAACAACTTTCGTGCCGCGAGAACGTCGTTGGGAATGAATATATATAAAAAAAATGTGCGTGGAATCGAAGCAAATATGATTATGTTTATCTTCAATGGCGACGTTGAACGGCAGAATTCAGTTTGTCTGGCTGGCGGATGTGTCGGGAAGGAGGGGAGACTATCAAGACATCAAGTCAAATAAGGGTCTTCAAGAGGGTGCGACCGATGTGTGACGACATTTGGGAACTTTTCCGGTTGACGTTTAAGTTTGTCACGAAGAAGTGAAAAATTCACCAACTCATATTGACACTAGAAGAGTGAATGGAATGCTTTTAGTCGAATGAAGAAGCGTCAGCTGCTCCGGGCTTTTCTTCGAGCCCTTGGTTGGCGTGGGAGACGTTGAGGTTATTGTTGCATTTCCCAGAAATTGTATCTTCCTTGAATAGAAGGCGGACATTTCCAATTAGCCTAATGGGTTTACTCTTTCGTAAACAATGATGGGAATTTTATAAGCCAGAATGAATCAGATCGCATTAGTGGCAAAAAGGTCGTTAGCCGTAGGATAGATGCCATTGTTACCGAAACAATTCTTGAAAACCTGTTCGATTTGTATTTTCCCTATTTTTAATATCAGTATAATTCATCGAATATCAAAACTGTAAGATAGTAGATAGCAGTATCTTAAACTGTTTTTCTTTCATAATTTAACTCAAGTGAACAACGTCGTGAGCATTTAAAATAGCCCGGCATTTTTACGACATGTTCCACGCATTTTACCCGTCCAGCTTAATCGAATTGCACCAGAGCGTGGGTGATTCTTCTGTTACATACGTCATTTTTACATCCACTAATGGTCCTAAACACATGTCGTTCGAAAACTCCAGGTGCTGGGGAGGCTTTGAGCATTGTCCAAGTTTCATGCTGGTCATTTAACTGTCCTGTACATGGTTCAATTAGTACGGGGGTAAATATTACCAGACCTTCGACGGTTCTATTGTTGAAATCTTATTTAGTCAACACTGGCGATAAGGATTTTTTCCATGGACGGTGAGGTGGGAAAGAAATCCAAGAAGATCACATAACCCCGTCGTAGCAGGTTTCTCTTGGTAGGCGACTAGGTCACTAGGAAGACACAATCATATCATGTCATCGCAAAATACGTTAAGGATGTTTCATATTTGTGATCTTAGAGGGAAAAACTAACGCGATAAGCTTTGCTGTGTCAACATCATGCAGAATTAAATTCTTAGAATTTCCACAGAGTGTATCCTAGCATTTATTATAAATTTGAATGTCATAAAAATCTGCCTGTTAAAACTCCGCGAAATGCTGATGTGCTTTTATTATCAAACCACATCGTTTGAAAATGAAACGATTCGAAATCGCTTCACTAGCCTCCCTAGCGAGAAAATTTGCTTGCTCTTTCTTAAAGGTTCGCATCCTCATGCCAATTGCAGACCTTCGTTTCGGGAAGTCACGTTCCACTCGTTATGACAGTGTTTTTGTTATTCCGTTGTTTATTTTATTTTTTTCCTGTTCTTCCGCCACCCAAAGTGATGTCGAAGCTAGAATTCAACCGGAAGAGGCCCGTCGTTTATCGTCCCACTGTTTCGTTCCGCCAAGCACCGGCTCCAGCCCACATAAAAAAAAAACGCCGCTAAGGTATTATTTTTCCCAACTCTAGCCCACCGCCAAGCACATAATCACAAATAATGAAAAAGCTTTTATCATGATAATGAAATACTGTATTTATGTTTATTGCCAATCTCGTTCTGACGGTCTCCAGGATGCCACTGTCCTTCGGTTGTACATCGGTCTTCTTCCTGTCTACACAACCAAAACAGCCCCACCCCCTCGAATTCCTCGAGCCAAATTCGCGCCGGAACCATTCGAAAGGTGCTCTATTTTCGTTTCCTTCTTTGGGAGCCCTCAGATAAATTTGACTCCATTTAAATTGAAATTGATAAATTGCTGCTGTTTATTGAAAGGCTGCCGCCACCAGCGCCGCTCCCTGCCAAATCTCGTGGGAAAAGAGACTCTGTCGCCAGTTTATTTTCGCGATGGTATTATGGCTTTCCTCGAATGGGCCCCGAGCTCCCGAGGAGGCGACAAGGCCAGAAGGAGTTCTTCAAGCGGTTCGTCAAGTTACAAGGTGATAGGAAGTTGTTGTTTTCGTCGTTTGAGGGGGCGAAAGGTCAAAATTGGGGGGGCGGAAGCCCCCCCCCCCTTCGCAAATTAATTCCATTTTTCCTACTTTCGTGACTTTTGATTTGCTGGCGTCTGGCGTGGTGCGGAGGGGCGGGAGTTCGGTGGAAGTTGACGGCGTTTCCGAAGTGCTTCCTTTTATTTGACCCAATTTATAATTTGGTTTTTATCTGGAGCTCGTTCTGTTTCTAAAGTGATGGAAGATAAGGATGAAAAATAGTTTTGATGGCTCTTGGCATTGAATTTCGACTTGGTGTTGCTTTCGTTGGCTTTATAATGGGGAAGTGGAGTGGCATAATGTTATCAAAATTAGGGGAAGTTAAGAAATAGAAGATGAAGTTGTGGTTTTGTAGAAAGTGTAGTTGGAAGGTGCTGAAGATGGCAGTACTTGAAGATTATGAGATTTGAACATATAGCATTGGAAAATATAATATTATAACAATTTTAAAGGAAAAAATAGTAAATGTTTTTAGTGTGACATTTAGTATTACATAACACCACTCGAGATAAAGAAAAACCGGAGGCCCAGTGCAATGCCGGGGGGAGAGGAAAGAAATAATAAAAATTTATATTTTTTGTCTATTTTTTTCATATGTCTTTAATATTTTAACAAGATTGACTATAATGAACAAAGATTTTTTTAGCCGTTAATGTGCTCTCAACCCACATTTAACGAAATTTGATTAGGGAGCACGGAGAAAGCCGTGAAATGAGAAGTTTTACAAATGAGTACTATTAATATTTAACCCATTGTGTGATAGAGTTTTGCTAGTCTACACAATATTATATCAATAGTTTTAAAATGTTATTTTATTGTTGTTAATTTGTAATTTGCTACGGGATAGCCAAAAAACACGCACCCCCCCACCCAAACAACACCAATTTGACACCACAAGTGCACCCCCACGCCAAAAATTTTTACCCCTATTAACAAATTATCCCTCCAACAACTTGCGGGGTTGGGAATTTTTTTTTATAATATACTCGCGTAACACTGTGCAAGCCTTGCTACCCTTGCAACTGAATGAAAACAAAATGTAATAGAACTGGCGCTTTTATATAAAATTTTCTATATTTCAAAATAAACGTAGGTGTGTATTTTTAATTATACCCTCGGATCTTTAGTTTCTACCATGGTTTTTCTTTCTGTGTATAAGCATTTCATTGACAAAAAAATTATCTTCAAACTACGCCATACCCTGTCAGTTTGAACGTAATTTTCTCTTGTATAACCTCAGATTAACTTCTTGTGCATATGTAGCACTGAGAGAAACTCAAGTATCCCCCATTCTTGACTGAAAAGAGGTTCAAACTTCTATCAGAACATGCTGCTTTCCCCACGAAATACACATTTTGTGTTTTAGTTGCCTGGATAATTCTCATGTTTGGTTGAAATTACTGTTTCATTTGTATGATAGACCCCCCCCCTCCGAAGAGGGGTGGAGTATTGAACCACCATAGAAAAAAAAACCTACCTCCAAAACCCCCACATGCCAAATTTGTAGTTGCTTGATTAGTTCTCGAGTTATGCCGACATTTGTGTTTCATTTGTATGGGAGCCCCACCTTCCAGACGGGGAAGAAGTCTCGAACCATCATAAGAATCTTTTCAGACCCCAAATACCCCTCCATATAAAATTTCATAACAGTTCATAGGAAGAATTCTCATGTTGAGTTGAAATTTGTGTTTCATTTGTATCATAGACCCCCCCCCCCCCCCCCCCCCAAAGAGGTAAGGGGTCTCAAACCACCGTGGAACCTTTTCTCGCCTTCGAAATCCATCACATTTGCTTGATTAGCTCTCGAGTTATGCAGAAATTTGTGTTTCATTTGTATGAGAGCCAGCCCCCCCCCCCCCTTCCAGGCGGGAAAAGAGTCTCGAACCATCATAAGAACTTTCTCCGGCCCCAAAAACTTCTGCATACATATTTTCATAACAGTAGGGATAGTTCTCATGGTTGGTTAAAATGTGTGTTTCATTTGTATGAGAGCTCCCCCTCCCCCCTTCCTTAGGGCAAAGGGGTTTCGTACCACCGTGAAAACATTTCTTGCCTTCAAAAACCTTCACATGCCAGATTTGGTTCCATTTTCTTGATTAATTTTCGAGTTGTGCAGCAATATGTGCTTCATCTGTATGGAAGCCCCCCCCCCCCTCTCCCCTTCAGACGGGGGAGGAGTCTTGAAGCATCATAAGAATCGTTTCCGGTCCCATTAACCCTGCATACAAATGTTCGTAACAGTAGGAAGAATTCTCAGGTTTGGTTAAAATTTGTGTTTCATTTGTATGAACCACCCCCCTCCCCCTCCCCCTACCAGATAGAGGATGGGTCTCAAACAACCGTGGAAACATATCTTTCCTCCAACATCCCCACAGGCCAATTTTTTTTCCATTTGCTTCTTTAGATCTAGCGTTATGCAGAAATTACAGTTTCATTTGTATGACAGCCCCCTTCTAGTAGAGGGAAGAGGTCTCAAACCACCACCAACCATTTTTCGCCTCCAGAAAACCCCACATGCCAAATTTGTTTCCATTTGCATGATTAGTTCTTTAGATATGCAGAAACTTGTGTTTCATTTGTATGGGAGTCTCCCCTTCTAGAGAGAAGAGGTGTCTCAATTTACCATAGAAACGTTTCTTGCCTCCAAAAACTCCCACATCCTAAATTTGGTTTCCTTTGCTTGATTAGTTCTCGTATTATGCCGAGAATTTGTGCGTCATTTGTATGGGAGCCCCCCCCCCCGCTTCAGGGGGTCTCAAACAATCAAAAGGGCCTTTCCCAGCCGAAAAAAACCAGCATTCAAAATTACGCGTCAGACCGGTTCAATCGACTTTTCGATTCTATAAGGATACAGACAGACAGACAGACAGACAGACAGACAGACAGACAGACAGACAGACAGACAGACAGACAGACAGACAGACAGACAGACAGACAGACAGACAGACAGACAGACAGACAGACAGACAGACAGACAGACAGACAGACAGACAGACAGACAGACAGACAGACAGACAGACAGACAGACAGACAGACAGACAGACAGACAGACAGACAGACAGACAGACAGACAGACAGACAGACAGACAGACAGACAGACAGACAGACAGACAGACAGACAGACAGACAGACAGACAGACAGACAGACAGACAGACAGACAGACAGACAGACAGACAGACAGACAGACAGACAGACAGACAGACAGACAGACAGACAGACAGACAGACAGACAGACAGACAGACAGACAGACAGACAGACAGACAGACAGACAGACAGACAGACAGACAGACAGACAGACAGACAGACAGACAGACAGACAGACAGACAGACAGACAGACAGACAGACAGACAGACAGACAGACAGACAGACAGACAGACAGACAGACAGACAGACAGACAGACAGACAGACAGACAGACAGACAGACAGACAGACAGACAGACAGACAGACAGACAGACAGACAGACAGACAGACAGACAGACAGACAGACAGACAGACAGACAGACAGACAGACAGACAGACAGACAGACAGACAGACAGACAGACAGACAGACAGACAGACAGACAGACAGACAGACAGACAGACAGAACTGTCACCATGCCAGATTTTCAACGTGGATGAAAGTGGCCAGTACTTTAAGAACACTCTAACTACTACTTTCGTCGATAAAGATGCTACCTGTGCTCCGCGACGGAAGGTATCAAAAGATCGAGATACCTTCATTCTGGAGCATGAATGGATTATTGAAGCTTCCATTAATGCTGCTTGGTAAATCTCAAAAACCAAGGGCACTGAAGCATGTTAGAAAATTTCCTGTCTATAATACTTGGATGACAAGGTTTGTGTTTGAACAATGTTTTTTTTTTGAAAAATTTGGGCCCCGCGTCACCAGGTTTTTGGAAGAATCTAATCGGCCAATTACGACCATGCTAGTTCTAGATAACACTGGACGACGAAATCCGAAAAAAGTCTTGAGACCCAGAGCTCCATGCCAGTCTTCGTTAGCTTGGGTCCCAAAACCACCGAATATCGTTTTTTGACCTCATGCGATTTGCATGATTCTTCAAAAATTGGAATTTTGATATATTTTTAGAACCACTCAAATCACTGCCACAGCTTAAATGTAAATGTTCCAGAAGCATCTTTTTGAACTTTAACAAACAACTTTGCAGAAGAAAGTGTGTCGATCCAACTTCACCAGAAAAAGTTATGACCGCTGAAAGGCAGCATATTTTAGCAAAAAAAAAAAACAGCAAAGTACAGTAAACCCCACGACATGCGCGGATTCCATTGATGGCGGTCTCAAATGATATGGGCATTGACCTTTGTTGTTTCGTCAGAAAATATCTTGTGATCCTTCTTGTAAAGGAAGTTATTTTCTTCAACAAAGTTGTTTAGTAGACCAAGGCCTTCAGGATGGTAAACTTAAAAGTTCAGAATTATCCCACTACGCGGCGCTAGTGTGCATGAAAACATACATTATACCCTGAATCTCGAGATCCTTGACATATAGCAAGTTGGTGTCTTCGACAAAGATGAGTGGTTGGTTAAGGCCTTTGGGTGGTGTTAAAATATGTTCAGAACTCGTCCACTACGTGGCACTAGCGTACATGTGAACTTTGTGTATTACCTGTATTTTGAGATCTAGATCGTGTATAAATTTACTGTTTTCAGGAAAGTTAGTTGTAAAATTATGAGCTTCTAAAATCTCGACTCAACAGTTCAGAATTATTTCACTCCATGGCCTAGTGTGCTTGTAATTTTCTGTATAATCTGGATCTCGAGATTATTGAGATATAGCAAGATGGCATCTTCGAAAAAGGTATTCGAGGGTACAGAGCTTTTTGAATGGTGAACACATAAGATCAAAATTCGTCCGCTACGTGGCGCTAGTGTGCCTATAAATTTACTGCATAATCTGAATCTCGAGATTATTGACATATAGCAAGATGGCATCTTCAAAAGAGATATTCGAGGGGTCAGAGCTTTTTGAATGGTGTACACATTAGATCAGAATTCGTCCGCTCTGTGGCGCTAGTGTTCATGTAAATTTTTTATAATATCTATGTTTTAATTTCTAGATCATGTATGAATTCATTGTTTGCAGGAAATTTATTCGGGTAATCATGGTCTTCCCGACAGTCGACTTCATAGTTCAAAATTATTTCACTGTGCGGCACTGGTCTGCCTGTGAACTATGTAATGAATGTTTATCGCTGGTACGCATAAGAGGCTGATTACCTCAATATTGGTATTTTTGGTTCGTACTTCTGACAACTTCAGGTTACTCCTTCAGAGAAGTTCTCCATAAAACTTCGGGTAAGTCCATCAGAAAACTTCATGGAAGTTCGTCAGAGAACTTCATGGATTTTCTTCAGAGAACTTCATGGAAGTGAACTTCGTGAAAGTTCTGCAGAGAACTTCAGGGAAATTCTTTATAGAGAACATCAGGGAAGTTTTGCAGAGAAGTTCAAGGAAATTCTTCAGAAAAAAAATGCAAAACCTCGGGTAAGTCCTTCAGAGAAATTCATGAAAGTTCTTCAGTGCTGCGCCAAAGATTTCTACTACATAGCTTAAGCCCGATTCAAAGGAAATTTGGACTCATTCAAGTGATGATGACTCAAGAATTAAACAACATACACGGTTTATCAAAACGCCAAACAAAAGGGTATTTATTCAGCCTTCAAACGATATATAACAAGTTTTTACATTTAACCGTTTCGAACGA
Organism: Aedes koreicus; assembly: GCA_024533555.2. Taxonomy (NCBI): domain Eukaryota; kingdom Metazoa; phylum Arthropoda; class Insecta; order Diptera; family Culicidae; genus Aedes; species Aedes koreicus. The sequence goes on along the minus strand of JAHHFK020002241.1, from coordinate 28,068 downwards.
ACTGCCGCACTTTACTTGTGATCGATGCAATCATGATCTGCACAGTCGCTGGTTACACTGTACCGGCGAACTTATTCCACTTTAAACGCATTTGTTGTGCATTTGTCACTTATTTACCGCATCCTCGCAGTTTTCGCTTGACGATTGCCCAAAACATTTCGATCGGTTTGAGCTCAGAGCAATTCGGAGGATTAATCTCTTTGGCTCTCTTTCTAGTACCTCCTTAGACTAGTGGCAGCTGGTTAGATCCGGCCAAAACATAAAGTTGGTCTTGTGACACTCTTTAATGTAAATCTTCAACGTCATTGTGTAAGATGTGATGAAAACCTTGGTTTTAAGGCCACAACGGCGGATTGTCAAATCATTAGTTTCCGAGCAAACTTATCAGCAAAAAAAAAATGTATACCTGGAAGGGACTTGTCCGGAATTTGTTTATAATCAATTTTGGCATATGTTTCGTCATCCATTCAAATACAGCCATCAAATTTCGTCGAAACGCGTTCGTATAGTAATCGAGCTCGCTTTTTGGCCACTAAATTTTGTTTCAGGGAGCGATTCGGATGTTTACTGGCACAAAAAGACTTAAGTCCTTCTCTTGAAAGGATGTTACGCACGGTTGAAAAGTTGGAATCGTATTTTTGTTTGCCAAATCACGTATGGAGACACCTAGGTTGCCTTTCACGTACCTCAACACCTATCTGCTCAGCTCTTTGTCCCTAGTGCCATTTTTATGATAGATGCGCTGTGCTCTTCCTCATTCATAGTATCCTTGTAACGTTTGATTACAAGACACACCGTTGACTTTGGGAATTTTAACACTTTTCCTATTTTTGAGGCAGACCACGAAGGATTCTCTAGATGTTTGTGCACCATTAATTTTCTTTTCTCAAGTTCCATGAGAAAACCTTTTCACCAATTTCTTCGTCAATGAAACAACAACAAATCCTGTCAAACATTTTTTGTTTCAACCACCAGTGACGCGGTGGTGTATTAAACCGGGCGTTCAGATTTACTTTGAATCTAGCTTTACTACACTCTGTCCAACTTCTATAAGACTACCCCTAAATTGTTTCAAACCCACTTGAATAATAAAAATTTCGAAACAATTTGCGTATCAAGTATTCCTCATTTTTATCAAATAAAAATTAAAAAATCAGCAGATTATAGGGACTTGGAAAATTTGACTCGGAATACTATTATAATATATTATTATAATAGAATAATATTATTTTATAATTCTTACCTCGGAGCGTACGGTATGTCCACGCATCCTTCCTCCCCTGTAGATTCACAAAATGCGTTGTGGTTCAAATCTATTCATTTGAATCCAACTCATTTTACAGAATCATCTTTTGCGGTTTATGCAACGCTGTAGGCCTGGCCACTTTGACGCTTGTATCATGTCTTTGATATGCTGCAATCATCAATATAGACAAAAAAAAAATTGGGCGTCATCTAACCCAATTATGTCCAGGATGCTTTCTCGTACTGGCCACGTTTGTATTAGATTAGATTAGATTAGATTAGATAAGGAAAATTCGACTCGGAATACTGTTTACTAAATTCAGAAGAACAGATTTTCTCCCATTCTCTCGTAATAGCAGACTATAGTTCATCTACAGTGGCATACTGCTTTCCCTCAGCATAGATCCTGCGAACCAAAAACTCTCTAGGATTTTCGACGGGATTTATGTCCAGAGAACGTGCCGGCCAGTCGAGCAAATCTAGTTGTTGGTCCCTGATCCAATGTTTAGTTTCTTTGCTGGTATAAATAGCGGCACTTGAACTTCTACCGACAGTATTTGCGCAAAAAAAGTTAGAAGATGTCCTTCCAGAACGCTGATGTAGTCCTTACAATTCATTTTGAAGGACGTGAAAGCTATTTTCACCTTCCTGATTGAGCAAAAGCTTGCCCCCGAAGTTCCGAGTAGAAAAATATTGTTCCACATTCCTTAAATCGCACCAGTGTCCATTGAAGCCATCCGGCCCATCCAGGTTGAACTTTTTTTCTTTGCCGAAGATTATCTGAAAATGTTAAAATTTTTAAGAATACTTTCTTTGTTGAAGAGCCTTTGTGGAATATTAAAGGTTTCGGCAAATAACAAATTTTCAAAACTTACTTCAACAAACTCATTAGTTTTTCAATATGATAAGCAGTAAGGTTAGAGCTTTCACCTTTTTATCCCTTTTAATATGGGAGCTTTTTACCAGCATCTGACGAACTGTCTCCCGGAAAACGTTTAAATTCAAATTTGCACCAACGATTTTGTCAAGTTTGAAGCTTTTCTAACCAACTCCCTTTTATCGCGATCGGATGGCTTTGATATGCAAGGAGCTCTTTTGTTTTTTCCGTATCCTCTGGGATCAGCCAGATGATTGCGCACAACTTGATAGGACCGGCCAATCTGCGGTGCGATTTCCCTTATTCATCACTTTCTCTTGATGAAATGCCTCGATTTTTCCTTTTTCATTTTTCTGTGAGTACTTTCCCCTTGAGCAAAAAAGCTGCCAACCCGGGTAAAAATAACGATACAATTAAAATTTAATAATATACAATAACATCAAAATGTATTGCCGACCATGAATCTTACTGTTCATAAATCAGACAAATCAAAAATGCAAATTGTAATTACAATAGAATTACTATTCACCCCATATGCTAGAATTTTCAACAATTGTAAAAACAATACAATTAATAGTTATTAACCCAAATTTGTTCAAAAAAAATGTGATATTTTTTATATTGTTAAGATACATAAAAACCCCCTTATTCCATTGTTGATGTCTCCAGTTACTATAGATTCCATTGTAGAAACCGTAATTCCTAATGTTATCTTATCGTCCCGAACAATACAATCAATTGTACATACTATTGATTCCATTGCATGGTTACAATACATTTAATTGTAAACCTGTGATGCATTTTTATTCGGGTTCTTGGACACGGCAAATCACAAAACTAGTTGTCACTGCTAGGTGCATTCACGCACACACGATTATTAATCATGTATCGCATAGCTTTCACCAACACAAATATATCATGGAATAAATCAATTCTTTCTGGGAGGTGGCAGGCAACATCCATCTGGTCTTAGAGAAAATGGACAGAGCGTACTACATCATAACTCATGTTTTTGCAAAACCGTTTCTCGAATCCCATAGAGCTATGACATCGATTTATATAACGCCTATTTTAAAGTAAACTATAATAGATTTCAAGCGTCGTGTGGCGGCGCCTTTAAATACGCGCCATCCTCAAAACATTATATGATTTAAGGATGGAAGTGTATGCAAAATACAAATATCCATTAAATTTTGATTTTTCTCCCATAATAAAAACTGCCGGACCGTGGACGTTGGATTGTACATACACACCCATAGACACACACATCATTGAATCCTTCATAAAAAATTCTGTGCTCAGGGCATTTCAATATCGTTGATGCATGATTTTCTTTACATGTTTAAAAATATCTCAAAGACTATAGTTGATAGAACAGTTATGAAACTCTTCAAAAAAAAATCTTAGAAAGCATTTTATAAAGACTTTTATTTGAAAAATTTAAACTCATATCATACACACTTGGAAATTATGAATTTGACACGAGACGTAACTCATGTTTTTAAAAAGTCGGGGAACTTAAAGAAAGATTTCCAGTAAAATTATTTCTCCGCTAAAATCGACGTGGGAGTGATTTCGGGGACCCGGCTAAACCCGATATGGAACTTTTCGCTCCCGGAACACACCATCAGCCACCTGGATCGTCCCAATGCAAATGGGGGCGGCGTTGCTGTGATCATCAGGAAAGGTATCCGGTACGAGGTTCTATCGCATCCGAAGACCAGCGTCATCGAAGCCATCGGTGTTAAAATCACCACTCTCCAGGGCGACATCTCGCTGTTTGCCGTCTACATGCCCCGGCAGTGCATTGACAGCAACGGCACTTCACAGCTATTCGTGGAAGACCTCGAAAAACTCACCGACAACCGATCCCGCTTCGTGGTGGCCAGAGATCTCAACGCTCGGCATACTCTGTTGCGAAACCATACGGACAACAAAAACGGCAACCTTCTGGCTAACCACCTTAGCTCGGGTAAGTGTGCCATTCACTTTCCGGACGATCCGACCTTTCTATTCCCAGCTGGAAGAACCTCCACCCTGGACGTGTTCCTATCCGACTTGGCACTCTCGAAGCCAGCCACCCATCACGAACTAGGTTCCGACCACTATCCGGTGGTGTGCGAACTGGACTGCAATCCAACACCAGCCCCGCTGACGATGAGACGGGATTATCATCGGGTCAACTGGGTGGCTTTCAGTCGCCTGGTAGACTCTCGTCTTCCCGAAAACCCGGACGTATCCACCGTCGAAGCCATCGACCACCAACTGGGTGTATTCGAAGATGCCGTACACGCCGCAGAGGAAGCCTGCATCCGCTGGGTTCCAGTGAGGCGGCAATACACCACGATTGACCCCTACACTCGACAGCTTATCCAGCAGCGAAACACAGTCCGCCGGCAATTTCAACGCACCGGATGCCTGATGAACAAGGAAGAGCTCTCCATCCTCAGCCACCTGATTGGGGATCGAATGGCGACCATCAGAAACAAGCAGTTCGCCAACTGCATCGCCCAAGTGAGCGACCACTCCCGGCCATTCTGGAAGATGTCGAAAGTTCTGAAGCAGAGGCCGAAAGCAGTCCCACCACTGAGGGACAACACCGGTGGCATTCTGGTATCCCCGTTGGAGAAGGCCAACGCCATCGCCAGCAAGCTCGACGAAGCGCACAACCTCGGTGCCAGCTTGGTGAGCCCCCACGAAGCTACAGTCCAACGAACCATCCGCCGGCTCGATGAGCAAGTCGACGTTGCTCCATTCGTCGGCATCGTGACAGAGAACGAAGTTTGTGCTGCAGTGAAGCGCGGCAAAAATATGAAGGCTCCCGGCAATGACGGCATTTTCAACCTGGTGCTGAAGAAGTTTTCCGGTAAGACGCTCCGCTTCCTGGCGGGAATCTTCAACAGATGCTTCCAGTTGGACCATCTTCCGACGAGGTGGAAGGTAGGGAAAGTTATCCCTATCCTGAAACCTGGAAAGGACCCGACTGCACCAACCAGCTACCACCCTATCACGCTGCTGTCAGCGGTCAGCAAGATATTCGAGCGGCTCATCCTACAGCGTCTGATGGTGCACATCGAGGAGCACCAAATCATCGTGCCGGAGCAATTCGGCTTTAGGCAAGGACACTCCACCGTCCACCAGCTGGTCCGCGTGGAGAACATCATCCACCGAAACAAGGCGCTATCGACAAATACGGCGATGGTCCTGCTGGATGTGGAGAAGGCATTCGATAACGTGTGGCACGACGGCCTGATCCACAAGCTGGTGCAAGCGAACTTCCCGGACTACCTGATAAAGATGGTAAGAAACTACCTAAAAAACCGTTCCATCAGAATCCACATTCCAGGTGCGGCTTCCGATCTTCAATCGATCCCAGCCGGTGTGCCCCAAGGTAGCCTTCTGGGCCCAATCCTGTACAACCTGTACACATCAGACGTACCACAGCTTCCTGTACGTGGACGACAGCGCAATAATGGCCAACGGACGAATTCCCAACGATTACAGATCCCGGTTGCAACGAGGGGTAACCGCATACGTATCGTACCTCAGCAGCTGGAAAATCAAGGTCAACGAAGCCAAAAGTCAAGCCATCCTGTTCCGACATCGACCATTACCAAAGCTGCTACCACCTGCTGACTGCTTCATCCGAGTCAACGGTCAACCGGTCGAGTGGTCGAATGAGGTAACCTATCTTGGCGTCACCATCGACAACAAGTAGCTGTACCGTACCCACAACGATAATCTCAAAAACAGGTGCATCGGGCTATTGATGTCGCTGTATCCGCTGATTTCCCGACGATCCCGGTTGTCACGGCGGAACAAATTGGCAGTACACAACGCGATCATCGCCCCAGTGGTCAACTACGCTATGCCTGTGTGGGGTACGTGTGCCGAGACCCACAAGAAGAAGCTGCAAGTGGTCCAAAATCGGCTGCTGAGGACAATCTTGGATGCCCCGTACGATACGAGGATACGTGACCTTCATCGCGCCGCAGAGTGCAAAACTATCCAGACCCGTATCGACGAGTCAATCGAGAGTTTCATCACGAGTGCTGCGGCTTCCGAGCACCCACTCATCCGAGCGCTGGTAAATTAGGTTATCAAATTATAGGTTAAGTAGGTTAAAAAATTAAAACTCAATGCTGATAGATACATCTAAAGAAAAACAAATAAGAAAACATAGATTTACGCACATTACAATGTATAATTAAACATCAAAGGATGAAAATCTTTTGCTGAAACACTTAAAAACATGACATGTAAGAAACACAAAAGACAAAATTAAGTTAAATTAAATCGGTAAAAAAAATCGGTAATGAAACCTAGTGAAATAAGAAGAAGACAATTTGTTACCCTTTTTTGATGACCAGGAGAGGGAAAACCACATTTTCAACCTGTTCGTATGCAGATTTGTATGGGAGCATAAGTAGATCATGTTTAAGTTAATAATACTCATACTGATAGCACTTAATTGAAATTTTAATCAAAAACATTTGTAAGTTTTTCTGATCAAATGGTGTATAAATGAAGGCATTCTGTTGAGTCTAACGACAGTAATGAGCGTTCAAAAACCTTTCACTTTTGCGTAACGCTCTTATTTTCCAAAATTTTGAAATGACACCCGGTATAGAAAAGAGAAACGTAGTCCTACGTTAAAAATTAATTTTATACGACGGGTAAAATTTCCCCCGTTCACTTGTAAGCCAAAGCAAACGAAAACAACGAAATCGCTTACAATATTTCATACAACAGACTAAATTCAGGCGTTATCTGGCTCAAGTTTATGAAAAATATCCCATGAACTAATGCCAAACCCAGCATTCCATTTATGTGCATTTGATAACGCAGAATATTACATGTTTCTTTCAAACTTTGTAGAGCGCCATTCTACTGCTACTATTACTACCGTTACCTACGCAGATAAATATAAACATTGAATTTACTGCGTTATCTAATGCACATAAAAGGAATGCTAGATTTGGCAGAAAATAATGGGATAAAGGGCGATACGGTCAAACTTTGGTCAATATCAACTTGACGTATTTCTTTCAATTTTGCATTTAAAAAACCTGAACACCCCTCATTTTGAAGGTGTGTGTGTGTAGAATGTTGCTCCTATTTTGATTTTGGAATTCACTCTTGAGTTGTCAAAATGCCGTCCAAGCAAGAAGAGCAGCGTATCAAAATTTTGCTCGCGCATCGCGAAAATCCGAGCTACTCGCACGCAAAGTTGGCAAAATCGCTAAAAGTTGCCAAATCAACCGTTACAAATATAATTAAAGTGTTTGGGGAACGTTTGTCGACAGCCAGGAAGTCTGGATCGGGGGGAAATCGAAAACCGGAAGCCGCTGAGACGACAAAGAGAGTTGCCGGTAGTTTCAAGCGAAACCCTAACCTATCTCTCCGAGATGCCGCAAATAAGCTGGGTGTATCGTCTACAACCGTGCATCGAGCCAAAAAACGAGCCGGACTATCGACTTACAAGAAGGTAGTGACTCCAAATCGCGATGATAAACAAAATACGACGGCCAAAGCGCGATCCCGGAGGCTGTACACGACGATGCTGACGAAGTTTGACTGCGTGGTAATGGACGACGAAACCTACGGTGAATGAAAGATTGCAAACAATTTCGTTGTCGACGCCTCCTTTAAACGAGGGGACATTCTACGCGCTTGTTAGAATTAAATACATTTTTCTGTGTACTTGGCTTTATTCGCCCGTGTTCTCCGCAGCAGGTGCACATTGTTTAATTGAGGAATATCATTGCCATTCCAAAGCATTAAATCGCGTGGTTTCGAACGAATTCCCAACCCGAAAAACTACTCAAGCGATCGAGAATCGAGCGCCATAAGATGTATAAATGAAGAACCGAAATAAAATAACGAATCAACGCAATTTCGTCGCAACATAATCTTCTCCGCCTAACCGTACGCCATCCCACCCAAATCGCATTAGCCGCAAAATAACACGGAATTATTTCTCGCTGCCAAGTGTGCGCAAAGAAGTGAACCAAAAAAGTTCCTCCTAATCCTGGCCAAATTCCTCGTTCTTTCGCTTCGCTGCCATTTCGAATCATAAACAAGTTTGTCGTCTATCACAAACAGGTTTTTCCAAGAGCTTTCCCAGGGCTTAATTCTCCTGATGTAACTGTCTTCGGCATGACGCGGTTCGTTGCCTGTCTGACTGAAACGGCGAGCCCTAACTTATCCTGACAGTAAGCAGCAAAAGCCCGGTTGGAACAAGATGGCTGAAGCACAAACGAAACCCGACAACTAGCTTCTAATGAAAGTTAGTCTAGCTGCTGCTTGAAAATTTCTACCTATGCCCAAAAATTAACCCGGCTGTGTACCCGAAGCTACAAGCACGGCTGCTTTAGCGAGTTACAAAGTTGGAAAACTTTCCAAGCGTCTGCTACTGGTGCTTCTGCTCCGGCGAGGCGTATCCGGAATATTCATAAGTTTCTGCCTCCTCTCCCGCCATCGCCTACTGCCCTCGAGAACAGCTTCATTTGAAAGTGGATGTTCTCTCGCATGAATAAGCAATAGTTAATCTCTGATCTTGCCTCGAACGGTGTGACGGTAGTGGAAGCACCTGGTTTCAACTACTTTTCCTCGCAACGCGACCACTGCCATTGTCATTGTTCCAGCTCGTCCTTCGTTCAAAGTAAACCGCCTTTTCTCTTTCGCACATATGCCGAACACGCATCAGTAGACGTAATTTACGTGGCGTTGATTGAAGTGGAATACGTTCCCGGAGAATCTTACCCGCAGTAGTCGTTGGCAGCCTTAGGGATCTGGTGGTTGGGAGGTGACCCTTAAAAATCATAAATCTCATTAGAACACTCGACACCTTTGAAGTCTCTTCTGAATGACCTACACTTTCAATATGCACACATCCAGCAAACGCGTCCCGTCGCAATCTCCTGAGACCGTCCAGTGTCCTTCAGTGTTGTGGGACTGTGTGTTTCACCTGAATGGCATATTCATTTCGACACGTCTGTCTTTCTCTCTCTCTCCGAGTTCTTACTTGCAAACCATCGAACTGCAAGTAATCGATTCCACTATCTAGCTCTGTGTCCGATTGCTCTTATTCAGTGACCAGAAGAATGTGGTCAACCGTATATTACCAGAGGGAATTATATCCTTCCCTCATTGAACGTGCGATAAGCATCTTGAAGTTGTGAACTGTTGAATTCACCCATAAATCCGACTTGTAGTGTGACAATCATTCATCGTTTCACCTCACATTAGATTGCGCAGCTCTCATCGTCAATCATCCGGAGTAGGCATTCAATATAGAGCTCATTGAGATGAGTTATTAGATTGGTCTGACGCAGTGTTCCGACAGGCCCTTTCTCAACCCAAATCATTTCAACTTGAATGGGATGTTGACGCTCTGAAACGTCCCGAGGTGGAAGGCAAATTGACACAATTTGCAAGTGTAATCGGTTTTGAGGAAGCAATTACTCACACGAGTAAATGTTTCGTCACCCGCTTCCAATTAATCGATGGCGATAATTATCGCTGCTCAAATAAGATTTACTTCACCCCGCTGAGCCCGCAGACAATTCGACGATTGATGTGATAGAAAGACGGTGCTATTGACACACCCACACACGCATATACTAAACATTCACAGGCGCAATTATTGCGAACTCGAGGGTTGTGTTGATTCAATATCAATCAGATTTCATACCATCCCAAAAAATGGAGGCCTGCCGTTTTCGATGAAAACCTACAATTATTGATTAAATTTCGAAAAAGGCTGCACATCGCTGACCAAATATTTTCCCTATTCTCTGTTTATTACGCAGGATTATGCAGTGGGCGCCCGGAGCCGTACATCTCGACCATGGATATCGACGGACCGACGGTGGCACCGAAATTTATGACCCGGGGCCACCTGTACAAGGCCATCATCGGCGACTCGATCGAGCTGCCGTGCAAAGTGAAAGACCTCGGTAGGTATTTGCTATTTATTGATTGGTATCAGTATAAATATCAGCCGGGCTCGTTGGGAATCTCAATAAACGGACGTTTTATTCGGCAGCGGTGGGATGTGGTAGCTAATGTTCAGAATTGGGTTGTGACATGGACTTGGTTTTAATAAGCTGGATGGTCTGAATTCCATGGTAACCGTGGACACTCAGAATGTTTGGTGTTCATAGTATTGTTAAATTCTCGATAACTTATTCAAAACGACATATCTGATTTTGTAAAAACAAAGGGGGGATCAAAGATTCAAACGTAAATTTCTCAAAACTCTCAGCACCCTCACGGAAACCAGCATCACTATCATGTCAGGGAAATGTTGTTCTTTGTGTTGGTGATCCTTGTTTGCGTGAAAATACTAAGGGTTCTCTCTACTTTTAAGACCACGAGACTTAATTAGGAATTTCGATAAAACTCTAATAATACTTCCATCAGGATTAACTCGTATGGACAGCGTTAGATGATTCCGCCTGTACACTTAGTTTTAATTCGTCTAGTTTAGTATTAATTTGCAGATCTGCATCGTTACTTAAGGCAGAAATCTTAAGCCGTTTTCAGTTTTATAACAGTTTCAAAAATATAGCCCACCAAAAATACATCAACTATTTTCCACTTTCTCCGCCAGTGTTCTAAATTTTGTATGTTGACGTCCACGTGTTTTGTTTTGGAAGTCTGCCTGCTTCGTTTTGATTTGGTTAGAGTTAATTCCTGCCAGCTGTAAGTGCAAAAACATCACCATTTACCTGTCAAAAAAACACCGTTTTTTATTGGTCGCTGTGGCAACCACGCCCGGATGATTCGGACGTCGTAGATTCGAAACGGTTGGAGGGACGCTTGTAAAAAAGTTTTCAACGACGATTAATTGACCCTTCTCTTCGGAAACGTTCGTCAAGTGAAGCAGTGGTCGGAAGCAACGATAATGGATTCGCTGCAAATCCGATTTCCATGGCACGGTGGCTACGACAAGCTAATAAAAAGAGGCTTTCCGCTCCCATCGACTAGAACATTGCTGCGTCGAATTGCAGACGTCCACTTTCTTCCTGGTATAATTGAATCATTCTAATGTAAAAATAATGAAAAAATAAAGACCAAAAATAAGCTTCAGTAGATTCAAAGGTAACGTGTATTTCTTTTTTGAATGTTCTATACCATCCTTTTCTTCCCTGTAAGGCAATTTTGTATTCTTAGAGCCTTAAACTCTTGGACCTTTCCATTCAAAAAATATTAGCAATTTTCAAACGTTTACTTTATTGAATTTTGTTTTTTTTAATGGGATTATTGTGTAAACATATCTGGCAACACTGAAGCAACCTCCGTATCATAGCAAACATAAATTTTTAAGATGGCATCTCTTTCTGAGCTGGCAGGCCCTGTCCTCGAGTTAATTTAGCTCGTTCGACCTTCCGAAAAATCTACAGTAACAATTATAGATCCAATGTTCTGAACTCCAGGACAGTTTACATAACTCACCTCTCAGAATATCACTTATCTTTTGTTTATGTTTTCGGTGTTAATTTTGGTGCAAAATAATCAGAATAAGGTGCTAGGGGCAAGCTGAAATGTTTTTTTTTTTTTTTTTCGAATTTGCGTATCTCGGGTAATATCATTCAGATTGTTTTGCTTCAAAAGCTTTTTGCCAAACTCTTGAACCTTTCACAACCTGGCCACTGGCCTTCACATTTTCTATCTACAGGTATTCCTCTAAACAGCTCACACTCTCCAGGATTCAAATAATAATCGTCTTCAAATAATCGTCATCAATCTTCTCAAACTTCAGTAAAGTTCGAAGTATTCCACTAATACAAGCAAAACTTCAGCAATGTTAAAAAAACTACAAAGGACAACCCAATAAGATTGTACGCAAAGGTGGCGTTGGATGGAAATGTTGGTGGCTGGCTTATACCGTTCATACCACTCAACCGCCTTACCGAATGATGGCTGCCAACTAGATCACACTTATTTCGACTTCAGCAAAGTTCGAAAAACTTTGCCACAGCATCGTTGTTTGCGTCAAGCGGCAAACCCGCTAGCTACAAATTCACCATAGGCTTGGCCAAGGGCTGCCTAGCCAATGGCGATAGAGCCATCAGCTTCCATGGGCAATGGTTGCTTGCCAGAACACCCTCCAGGGTACTTGTCACCGCCAGCTGCCAATTCAATACTGGCGGCTCATTGGCGCTTTGATCAGCTCCAAGACTGTCCGATCGATTGGGGCAAACATTTCGAAAATATTTAGAGAAACGGCTGAGACATAAAAAACTCAAATTGACCGGATCTCGTGACGGTCGCAATAGTTTTTTTTTGCAATATTTTTTCGACACATTTGGGATGATAGAATGTAGCCATCGCCCAAAATCTCCTGTACTCAATTTACGCTGCCAGCTGTTGAAAAAAATAATAACAAAAAAAAAAAACATTGAAGGCGATTTGTCCATCATATATATCACCTATCAAAATGTCTACTTTTGCAAGCAAATCCGCATTCTCATTTTCCAGAATCAAACAATGAGAAGGGATCCACACAAGGAGGACTTGAAACGAGTTTCTGGTTGTTTTACGAACTCTAAAGTCATTCGTAAAATTGTAACTATACTGGATGTACAGGGTGTCTTACAATAGGTGTCACTAAAACAAAATGGGATTACAGCAAAACATGTTGTTAGATAAATTCAAACTAAACAAATTTTCAAAATTGGATTATTCGCCAGCCGATGATCCTTGATGGTTCGTTGGTCTGCCTAGCTCCAGAACCGCGGCACTAATGAGTGAATTTGTGAAGTTGTACCCCTTTATATCGTTCACTGCTGCATATGAGACCTCCCTTGCTTACATTTGAAATCTGTGATAGTAAAGTACAGTGCATTCAGTAAATTTACTCTGAAAAATCGGCGTTATAAGACATCACCTTATATTTTCTCTATTTTCATTAGTTTAAACTTGTTAAAGAGGAATGTTTAATTATTTAATTGATACGCGGGAGGATTTCCAACCAATTGATGTAATAAAAATCACTGACATTTATTAATTATTACTTTCATTTCATATTCTCCTTTTTATTCCCTCCCCTTCCAAAAAAAAAACAAGAAATATCCGCTCCCCTACAAATATGACCCTCTTTACAACAAACATAATCATAATCGACCCCTAATAAATAAATAAAATAGATTACGGTTGAGCTTCTTACTCAATCATACAAATGATTAAAGGGCGATACGGTCAAAATTTGGTCAATATCAACTTGACGTATTTCTTTCAATTTTGCATTTAAAAAACCTGAACACCCCTCATTTTGAAGGTGTGTGTGTGTAGAATGTTGCTCCTATTTTGATTTTGGAATTCACTCTTCAGTTGTCAAAATGCCGTCCAAGCAAGAAGAGCAGCGTATCAAAATTTTGCTCGCGCATCGCGAAAATCCGAGCTACTCGCACGCAAAGTTGGCAAAATCGCTAAAAGTTGCCAAATCAACCGTTACAAATGTAATTAAAGTGTTTGGGGAACGTTTGTCGACAGCCAGGAAGTCTGGATCGGGGGGAAATCGAAAACCGGAAGCCGCTGAGACGACAAAGAGAGTTGCCGGTAGTTTCAAGCGAAACCCTAACCTATCTCTCCAAGATGCTGCAAATAAGCTGGGTGTATCGTCTACAACCGTGCATCGAGCCAAAAAACGAGCCGGACTATCGACTTACAAGAAGGTAGTGACTCCAAATCGCGATGATAAACAAAATACGACGGCCAAAGCGCGATCCCGGCGGCTGTACACGACGATGCTGACGAAGTTTGACTGCGTGGTAATGGACGACGAAACCTACGTCAAAGCCGACTACAAGCAGCTTCCGGGACAGGAGTTTTATACGGCAAAAGGAAGGGAAAGGTAGCAGATATTTTCAAGCACACGAAACTGTCAAAGTTCGCAAAGAAATATCTGGTTTGGCAAGCCATCTGTACCTGTGGCTTGAAAAGCAGCATTTTCATAGCTTCCGGGACTGTCAACCAAGAAATTTACGTGAAAAAGTGTTTGAATAAACGTCTGCTGCCTTTCCTGAAGAAACACGGTTGTTCCGTACTGTTTTGGCCGGATTTGGCATCTTGCCATTACGGTAAAAAGGCCATGGAGTGGTACGCCGCCAACAACGTGCAGGTGATTCCCAAGGACAAGAACCCTCCCAACACGCCAGAGCTCCGCCCAATTGAGAAATACTGGGCTATTGTCAAGCGGAACCTAAAGAAGACCAAAAAAACTGCTAAGGACGAGCAGCAGTTCAAGGCAAACTGGCTTTCTGCGGCGAAGAAGGTGGACAAGGTGGCTGTACAAAATCTGATGGCAGGGGTCAAGCGTAAGGCCCGGCAATTCGGATTTGGAAAAGCGGAAGCCTAACTGAATATTTTTCCTGAATTTTATACTAATTGAACTTGAAAAAGAAATTTAATTTGATTTTTTAAATAGACGATTTCACCGAATTACACGCGTTTTCCCTTGACCAAATTTTGACCGTATCACCCTTTATTTGTGGTTTTTTTTCTGGTTTTTGCCCACTTGAATCCCATATTTACGCCCCCCCGTTTTGACTATTTTTGCACCTATTCATGCATTTTATAAAATCTATTAATAAATTAGAAAAAAAATAAAAAAAACAAAGAGGGTATACATCCATTTTTAAAAAACCGAGTCGCTCTGTCAGTTTATTTTTTTTTAGTCGAACATATTTTTGCACAAAATATTCCAATTTATTAACAAAAAAGGGCCGAACAAGGTTTGATTGAAATTGGCTCATATTTTTCCCCAACCCAATCCCCAAAAACTTCACCACCTCCCAACTCGGAGCACTTCGAATTGAGATTCCCAAAACCCGTTTATAGCTAATCAAAGTAGGCGCACACTCGTTCGGCGAACGTCATCTCTAATAATATTGACACACACACACCCCGCGGTGCTTAGCGGTACAGGCAATTTGTTCGTTTTCTATAGTCTAACCTTCGTCGTGTTTCCCACTTTTAACACCCACACAGGTTCCTACGTGCTGCTGTGGCGCAGGGGCACATCAGTCCTGACGGCGGCTAGCCTAATGGTGACACGTGATCCCCGCTTCAAGCTGGTCGAGGGATACAACCTGCAAATAGCGAACGTGAAAATTCAGGATGCCGGCGATTATATTTGCCAGATCGGTGATAACGAGAGCCGAGATCAGGTGCACACGTTGGAAATTCTCGGTAAGTAACCCTGCGCTGCCCCAACTGTAATGGGTGAATTTAAGGGTTCCCATTGTTTTTTTTTTTTTTACTTTTCTTTTTTGTATTGCAGTGCCACCGACGATACGAGTGGTGCCCCAGAACCGACAAATCACAGCCCGGAAGGGCAGCACCGTGACGCTCGAGTGCAAAGCATCGGGAAATCCGGTGCCCGCCATCTATTGGCACAAAAAGGTGAGTTTGGGCGACAATGGCCTCAATAAACGGGCAGAATTTCGACATTTTGGTTTATGGCGTATTTAGGTGATGCGTATTTGTATCTACAAATGAAACGCGGAGTGGCTCTCTCATCGGTTTTATTGTCAAGTTAAATGTTCACTGTGTCTTTGTGCATTCTAACTTGCCACCCGATGCATTTATGCAGCGATGGAGGTCAAGATGAAAGTGCTTAAAAAAAGCTACTATGAGCTGATGGCTAGTCGCTATTTACTCGGTAGACGAGAATTCCCCCTCAGTGGAACAGGCAGTTTCTATGTATAGGGGAGTAAACAAATAGTAATAAACTCAGAACTCGGTAGCCAGCAGCGTTCTCCTGAAGCCGTTCGGAGTTAGTCAGCAGTGGACCACGATTTTCCAGAACAAAAAGGAGCAAATGTTTAGCATAGAAAAAAAAACCTTGCTCTGCATGCAAAAAAAAAGTTACTCTACTGATGCAGAATAAACATAATAAAGCTGGTTCCACCGGGAAGGGGACAAAGCACGAGGCAAAAGTTTCCAATGAAGCACCCTCGGCAAAACGTCGGGTTGGTGAACGATACCTTGGAAACAGGAAAACATCATAGGGTTAGGATCTAATTGACGTCATAGTTTGAACGACGGGTTTTTGACATGTTTCTGACGAAGTTGGCTTCTTAATTTTGATCTGTTAAAAGACAAATATTGTTCTGTGGAAATGAAACTGATGAAGGCTATGCATTGCAGGTGAAATCTGTATCATTTTTATAGTGGAACATCCAATTTACTTCAGTTGCTATTGTTGATATCTGTGGCTGGAGTGGCCGTCAATGTGAGATTTTCACCCTACCCGCTGGTAAGGAGGAATGAACACACCTGTAGTGGTAGTGTGAAACGAATGTTCAAATAAAAAAGTTTATCATTTAAATTATGCTTTCAGAGTGCACTTCAACGTATTTAGCTCTTTAGAAGAGGAACGTCATGTTGCTTTCAATAATACACTATAAGTCAAAAGTTTTGACTCAGTTCGAAAAGTATTGCAAGTTAAGTATAATTTATGATACTGTATTTTGAAACCTTGATTACCTGCAAAAATGACGATTTCAGCAAAGTTGTTCAGAGCGTCAAAAGCTTCTGGAAGGTAGAGATTATGGTTCGGATTTCTGCCAGTAAGCGGCGCTAGTTGGCATGTAAAAGAGGTAATTTTTGAACGAGTTTACATCGTGATCCCGAACATCTCGAAAGTTTGAACCATCAGCAAACTTGTTCAGAAGGTCAAGGGGTTCCGGAAAGTGGAGGAATTCCGTCATTACGTGGCGCTAGTAGGCACGTAAAATAGAGTATTTTTGAACGATCTCATATCGTGATCCCGACCACCTAAAAAGTTTCAAACCTTCGGCAAAGTTGTTCAGAAGGTCAAGGGCGTCCGCAAAATTGAGAGTATGGTTGAAAAAACAGTCACTACGTAGCGCTAGTGGTCATGAAAAAGAGAGCATATTTTAAGGAGTTTATATCGTGATTCCGACCACTTAGACCGATCGTACCTTCGGGAAAGTTGTTCAGAAGGTCAAGAACTTTTGAAAGGTCCAAACTATGTTTCGGAATTCAGTCACTACGTCGCGCTAGTTTTGATCAAGTTGATATAATAATCCTGAGCACCTCGAAAGTTTGAGTCTTTAGCCAACTTGTTCAAAAGGTCAAGGGATTCCGGAAAGTGGAGGGATTCCGTCACTAAGTGGCGCTAGTGAACAAGTTTAAGAGATTATATATGAATGATTTTATATCGTAATTTCTACCACCTAGAAGGATGGAATTTACAGTAAAATTATTCAAAACGTCAAGGACTTACAGAAGCTGGAGAGAATCTTTCGAAATTCGGTCACAACGAGGCGTTAGTGAGCATGTCAAGGAGAGCATATTTCAACGAGTTTGTATTGTGATCCCGAAGATCTTGATAGTTCGAACCTTCAGAAAGGTTGTTCAGTAGTTCAAGGATTTCGGAAGATCGAAATTCTCTCTTAACGTGGCGCTAGCAAATAAAATATGTTTACATCATTATCTCGACCTCCATGAAAATTCGAACCTTCAGCAAAGTTGTTCAGATAGTCAAGGGCTTTCGGATAGAAGAGTGTATGGTTCGGCTTTCTGTCACTAGATCGCGCTATTGTACACGTAAAAGAGAGCATTTTCGAACATTATATCGTGATCCCGACCACGTACAAAGTACGAACCTTCAGCAAAGAAGTTCAGTTTTACTGCAATGCTACGGCAATGCTTTATTAAGGCTGTTTGAAATGATACCTTACAGCAAATCAGATGCTGATATAATTCTCATATAATCCGCGTAGTATCTGAAATGCAGATAAAGAATTTATTTAATACTCATGGTAATGTTCATTGGTAACCTGACTAATTTTAGCTTCGTTCTTCTTCTTCGTGCCTTTTACACTCTTTTTCCTGTTCTCAATATTCTCGATCAAGTATACTAGAAAGCCTTCCACAGTTTTTGAATTGAGATTTCGATGGGAAATGGGAAAATGTTCCAATCCGTCTCCATCATGGTTTTGCATAGAAGATGCACCTACCTAGAGGCCTCAACTTCATTATTGAATGATTTAAATCGTGTGTGGAAGTCTTAAGGCCTTACCCTTTTTTTCATGTAATTCCAAACTTTTAAGGTTTGACTTACTTCATATTTAAGTGATTGCAATCTTTTCGGGGTCGATACCAAATTTTTCAGCATAGACGAACTTTATATTCAAGTGATTCAGAACTGAATAACATCATATTTATATAATCCCTTATTTGACAGGTATGGTTCGCTTCGTTGTAAAGTGATTGCAAATATTTCAGGACTTATTCACATAATATTCAAATGGTTCCAATCTTTTATTCAAGTTATTTTAGGCATTTCATGGCTGATTCCACATTTTTAAGACTACATAACTATGTTTTCAAGTGATTCAAGATTGAATCACTTTATATTCATATTACTGTTTACTTTGCACGGCTGAATCAATTGGGGAGCTATTCAAAACTTCTCGGGTTTAACTCAATTCATGTTCAAGCATCTGATTTAGGATTTTCGAGGACTTGGACTTACTTGAACACTAAATATTCGTATTCAAATGGTTCTAATATTTTAAGAATTGAGTAGCTCCATTTCCAAGTAGCCGTCCAGGACTAATATGCTTCACATTAATAATGTAAAGCATTTCATGGCTG
This sequence comes from Aedes koreicus, assembly GCA_024533555.2. Taxonomy (NCBI): domain Eukaryota; kingdom Metazoa; phylum Arthropoda; class Insecta; order Diptera; family Culicidae; genus Aedes; species Aedes koreicus. The sequence goes on along the minus strand of JAHHFK020002241.1, from coordinate 9,308 downwards.
ATTCCAACTTCTTGAGGACAGCATAACTAAGTAGTCATGTGGTTTAAGGTTGATTCACGTCATATTTACATATGTCACTCCAAACTTTACAAGGTTGATATTAACCCTTTCAATCCTTTATTTTTCACCGCAAAAATCCAAACTCGTAGTGTTTAAAAGAAAGTGGTCCCAGCCCAACAGCACCTCATGTTATTTAGAAGAGACATTACCCAATCATTGACCTTCAAATACCTGGAGTCATGTTTGATTCAAAATGCACTTGGAGTACTCACATTGCGCATTTAAAACAGAACTGTCAACAATGGATAAATTTTCTGACATGGTGGCGTGCTCACCCGGAAGACTTAATTAAACTCTACAAAAAAAAAAACTATTCTTTCAGTTCTCGAATATAGCTCTTTTTGCTTCCTCGTGGCACAAACATCCACCTCATAAACCCTTCCAGGCCTATTTGTTCGTTATTATACAAGCAATTTGTGTATTCTGGTTGATTTGATGCTCAATAGCATAGAAATTGATGAAACAAGTAGGAAACATTTTTTATTTATAGATGTCCTAGGTCGTCAAAACTCTTCTCAAAGATCTACAGTTGTAACAGTAGCTTTATTCGCTATTAAAAGTAACAATATAAATTCCATCAAGTTCAAAGATTGTCCTGGAAAAACAGACACTATGAGATAATCATGGGTTATTCTATGTGATCCAAATTGTCCTAGAGTTAACTTAATATCTACTGTTGTGACAGCAGCTTTACCAGCTATACAAATATCATATCATATTCATTGTATGTCCTGGAATATCAACAGCCACTATGAGATAATGTTGGGATTTTCAATTTTTTTTTTAATAATCATTTATTTATGCAGGCTTACTCGAATCAACTTTACAGAGCCAAATTTTCATATTTTTATACATCATTTATCTTAAAACTAAAGTTAAGGAGGATAGAACCGATTACTCGCGGCCGTCTCGAGGTTAATAGGAATAACAAATTACGAACGGGAAAGAGGGTGGGAGTTTAAAGTATGGTTTACATAACACACTAAATTTAAATTCTAAATTATCTAAACACCTCTCATCCTCTTCTGAATCATCTTTAAAATTAATTTCGACACTTGTCCACATACTAATTAATAATTTCCTCGAAAATCATTTCAAATCGCAACTTTAGAACAGTCCCTCAATGAGGTTTTCTGAACAATAAAAACATTAATGTAATTTACATAACAAGAGTGAAAATGTAAATACTTATTGTTTGACTCAGTCAGTTAAGGCAGCTAAAAATTTTTAAACGAAAGGAAGTAAATGGTTCTTCGAAACCTTATCGATGTAATATTTACTGTTGATTTTATCAGCCTGGTGAATGAACAGCAATAGAACCTTCAAAGTTTTGGAGAAACATCCCCTTTGGAATATTTTGAAACCATTGAACAGCTTGTTTATCACGAGAAATATCAGAAAAATGTGCTACATGATCATTATGCTGGTAGTGGTGATCCTGTAGCAGGAACATTATTTATCCGAAAACAGCAGCTCTCTACCCGAGCATAACACAAAAGCATATGAATATCTAATTTTGATCTTGATAACTGGCCTTGGTATTAAAGAGCTCAGATTAAGAGGTAAAATACCTAAGCAAAATACCTAAGAATTGCAAGCAAAATGTCTCTAGAATATCTAAACTTGATATTCCGGATACCTGGGTAAGTATCTGGTCACCTTAGAGGTATTATTTTGGTATTGTCTTACCTCAATTCGGTTTTTGCATGACATTGTGGGAACAATTTGATGGTATTATCCTCAGGTATTTTACCTCTTAATCTGAGCTCATAAATACCAAGGTCAGTTATCAAGTTATTCGCTTCTGCTCGGGTACTCTTACAATATTTTGCTTTTTTTCTGGGCACTGGCAAAACCTGGAGGCAGTTTAACTTCAACTACCAGGTCCTAGGGCTGGTCTAGTTCTTTACCACTTTGGAAAGAAACACACAAGTGTTACCAAATCAGTGGTAATGCAGCTCAAAAGTGCTTCTGAAATTTCTCCAATAGTTCTTTTCGATGAACATTATTATTTGGAGATGGTAATCAATGGTAAAGTACAGTATTTGCAAATAGTTGAAATGTTGTATTTGATCATATAAACTCAGTTAAAAAGCTGAAATAGTTTATTATCACAAATCAGCACATTTTTGGAAGGCATTACCACATAGGGGAGCTGTTCCATTATTCATCTCATGATCCATTATTCATACTGATCGGAAATGTGGGTTTGATGTTTGAATAAATCGATTCCTTTTGTTATTGAGTTTGCTTGGTTTCAACTACAAATAAAAATAAATAAAATTAACAAGAAATAAATAGTTGGAAATCAGATGGTCATGCGTCAATCTTTTGTTTTCGAGGAGCACGAATCGAAGGGTGATGAGATGAAAATAGGATTGGTAACCCTAGATACTATACTTGTATGGAGGTCTTTTAAGGTGAAGTAATTTTGCTTATTTTATTCTAGCGACGATGTTTTGAAGAAAAAGGCAGTTTTAAAGAACACATCGGTAATGGGCGATACGGCCGAATTGGAATTGGAACTATCTGAAGATCCGAGAAATCTGCATACGTCGAGGCAGAAAAATCTGAAGATAACAACCAACACAAAGGCAAGGGAACAAACCGAACAGAAGAATGAAGAAACAATACATCGGTGAGATCGTTCATTTTTTTCCTTCTTATTATTATGATAAAACTCTCACACACACACACACACTCTCACACACACTCACACACATGCTCTCGTCTGGGAACATATTGATCCGGAATGCCTCAAAAAGCATGTCGAAAGTATGCCGACTGAAGAAGTTACGAAATGCCCACTTGAACTTGTAAACGTAACACTGACTGAGTAATTAAATAACATTAAGAAACACAGCGACCTCCCAAACTCTTTTAAACGAAACTTCTCTCACAGGAGTTCCATCAGTAAATCATTAAAATGATACTGTTGGGACTATTGAGACTTGTAACATCAGATATTACTAAAACTGGTAGAATTCAAATATCTCGACGACATAGTGACAATTTATTTTAGATTCGACAAAACTGCTCAAAAAGACTTTTAAAGCACATACATGATGAACTAAACTACAAAAAACTGAACACTGACAAACTAAATAACAAAAAGACGAAACGACACCATACAAAACAGTAGACATGAAGTGACATTGTCAACAGCGTCTCTATGGACGACATGATCCTTGCACGGCTGGTGAAATGCTTCAAAAAGGAATTAAGTTATACCACGCACAAGAAACAATACAATAGCTTCTTACTTTTGGTTCGAGAAAACTGCTCTCGGAGACTCTCATAGCACATAAATGATCACGAACTGAGCTACAAAACACTGAGAAAATTATGAAACGCCGTATTAAACTAGCAAACGTCACACTGACTAACAAAAAGACAATTGAAAAACACAGACGAAAGGACTCCAAATTCGCAAACGTGGTTCCTTCCAAGTTATTTGCAACAGCGTCTTCTTGAACGACATGTTCCGTGTACTGTTGGCAAAATGATTCGAAAGGATCTATGCAACGATATCATCAAAGGCCTGGTGTAGAGGTTTCTACTCTATTCAGAGTCCCGCCAGTAAACCTTCATAAAAAAAAAATGAACAAAAAATCAGTCGAAAGTCGGCTTTCAAAATACCTCCGATCGTTGACTGCGACATTCCCAGTTCTTTGGACATCTTTCAGCCAAACTTACCAGGATTCCGCTGGATTCGCTCTTTCACTCGTTTGATGACTTCCGGACATAATTATGGACCTGGACACCTCTTTGTTGCATTTGATGGAGCGAAAGATGAATTGTTTGTTTATTCCGAGTGGTTTCAATTTCTTTGAAATGGTACACGGTCTAAAACGTTCCAAAAGCAGACTTATCAGCTCCCTTTTCACGTCCATAATTACCACAAGTTTCAAACGAATTTAAATTTAAAACAAAGCAGCAAGCCGTGTTGATATTTTAATGAACTATTAAAGAAAAATGTGCAAACATGTCTGTGATTAACCCATCTAAAGTTACACCTGTTTAAAAAAACACTGACGGGAATTACCACTCACCCTGTAAATTCATTGAAAATACTCTGTTTTACATGTGCCCTAGCGCCACGTTGTGGCTGAATTCTGAACAATACTCTCCACCTTTCGAAAGTCCCTGATCTTCTGAAAAACTTTGCACAAGGTTCGAACTTTCAAGATTATTAGCATTTAGAGATATGATACTATGAATTTACTTCGTTTTAGGTGAGTTGATACTTTTTGGGGGTGATGCAATATTCAAGTTTTTGTTGAAATTCTTTTCCAAGTGAGTCGATACTATTGACTGATAGTGTATATGAAGTGTGAGGTTGGAGCAAGTGGAATGCGGTTTATTGTAGACAGCAGGTTATTAATTATTAAAATATGTAATGGAGAAATCAGCGAACCTTTCCTGAAAATAAATTGTTCTGCAAATTTAACAACTCTAAATAAAAAAACATGTGCCCAAATGTACCTTCCTCCCCTCACTCCGCTATCGTTTGAAAATCCAAAGGGTATTTAGACTTAAAGACTGAACGCTAAGACTCTTCCTTATTGAAACTGGTTAATTCAACATGCATGAGAAAGGCAGATTTATTATTCTTCGAAATTGGCACACTGATTATGACGATTGGATTGAGCTCTTCGAACCATAGTCAGACAATTTTGAGCGAGTACGCTGGTACGTGTCTTCGTTTTCCACCATAATTCAATTCGACTACCTATGATATAACAATCGATTACACATGTGAATAAAATTGGGTTCACTTTCCCGACAGTCAAGCCATCGACGGAGACAGCGTACACCTCCCCCTTATTACTCCATGCAACACGAGTAGGGCGTCAAGTGCTCTTCAGAGCAGGCTATAACAAACTTACTTCCGTTCTCAAAGATCTACGTAATCTACCCACATACGAACCGACGACATCCACCCATCGCACAAACACATTCCGTCGCATTTCCTTTGATGGTATCAATTCCCACAGTTTCATTCTTCAGCAAACCATCCTCTGAGGAGCAGCCGGCTCAGGTTCACAGAATGCAACATCAGAGGGAAAAATCCACATATTCTTCCGCTCTGTGCTGAAAAGCGCACTAATGGAGGTAGACTTTAGCCAGCTTTCGCCCTGAGAAAGCCAATCAAAGTAGAAGGGAAATCCTCATCAGACACTTTTATGCTTTCTCCTTCTTTTTGGTTGACGTAAAGCTCCAGGATCAGGGTTGATCGACTCAATTTTCGTCGTCAATGTTTGTATAAACTCAAGATTCCTCCTGATAAGGAACCACCCCAGTAACTGTAAGCTTCGGGAAGGATCGTAACCAGGGACACAAAACCCCCAGTTTTTCCAACCACCCCCCCACGGGGTCCAATTTTTCCCCTTTTCCCCCCCAAAAAACTATCAACAAGAGAGAGAGCTGCTCCACAAACATTTAATCGCATTTAGTACACATTCAATCGTCCATCGAGAGTCTCTTGAATCCTTTCCAAAGCCAGAGCAGTCAGAAGTGGGCCACTTGCATAATAGTAGGGGAGAACAGTATAAAATGCACTGGTGAGGTAGAATGACCCACTCAATAAATGTGCTCAATTCTTCAAAACTATAGCTTTAATGGAATGATACTTTATCAATGTTTACATAAAACATCATAACTCATAATTTTGTTGTACAATAAGGCACTAAATACACCCAAACATGATCAAAATTTAATAAATCTTCATGACTGTACTTCACATGTAAATAATAGTGTTCTTAAAATAAGCTTTTACCATGCGTTAACATCCATGGTTAGTAATAAATTCACTTCACATGTATCGCTGACAACAAAAACTTCAAGATAGTATCAAAACTTCACTATAATTATACATATTTTCAGAATATTTAGACAAAACTATGCAAGACTAAAACTGGGGCAGAACGCATCGTGGCGTTATATACGTCTACACGCTTAGAAAAAAGTACCCAGTGTAGCGGTTGAGTGTAGGAAACCAACTTTGGGTATAATCATGTTAATTTACCGCTGAGTATAAATAAAACTTCTGGTAAAATTCCACCCAAACGTATGTAATTTGAACCCAATGGTAGGTAAACATAATTATACCCAAAGTTGGCTTCCCACACTTAAATGCTCCGTTGGGTACTTTTTTCTAAGCGTGTATATAATGAGGAGTTGGCAACATATCGCAATGTTTTGCTATCATTATTCCATACCCATTGGCTGCTTGAGCTAAAAAGATGTGGCGAGATGTTGCAACCTCCTCACTTTACAACTCTGAGTAACTTATTATAGCCGTGTTTTTACCTTTTACAAGCGGTGCATGCTATCCCAATATTGTGGTGCATCATATACCAGTGCTGTGGTGCGTCTTACCCCAATTTTGGGGTGCATATTGAGTAATGAAACAGGCGTTTTACCCCGGTGTCGTCTTGGTATCAAATTGGTAAAAGTTTAAAAAATCACGAAAAATCATCGTTTTGAATTTAAATTACATTTGATCTACAACGAAAACATAGTAATGCACCATACCCAATAACTTGTTCCTGAATTTCAGCTTCCATTCACTAGTAACTCACGATGTTGCTTAAACGGTGCGTTTTGTACCATTCTCCCCTCCCCCACCAACCACCCCCCCCACCAACAACCCACCCCTCTTTTTTTTTTCCTTTTGTGCCAACACCATACCCCTTCCTTTTCTTTTTCCTTCTCCTTTTTCTCCCCCTGAACATCCCATCTGTCGGAGAGTCCAACGCTGATACTGGAACGTGTCGATCGGCACCACGCCGGAATTTACCAATGCACGGCGGACAACGGCGTCCGGGAAGCAGTGCACGCCGACATGGAAGTAACGGTGCTCTGTAAGTATTTTTTGCTTCTGCATACTACAGCATAACTATTTATTCACCCCGGGGGCTGGCACGGCTGCGACAGCGATGGCGGCAGGAGGGGTTTCATTGAACAAACAGACCATAACCTAGGCACTATCGTTGGATGTCGCGAGTCCATGCTTCTTGCTGCACAGCTAGTCGGAAATAGTGCTGATGGCAATGTTGGACCGTGTTAAGGAATTGATTCCAGTGGTTTTCCAACTTCTTCTTTGGAGTTTGCCGTTTGCCGAGAGGTTATGAATTATTAATAATGACTTGACTGAGATTGAATGGGTATGGTGGAGAATCTTCAGGAGGTAACTCGGGCATTAAGAATGTGTACAAGAGTATGCATACAATTTCTGATGTATATTAGAGTGATTAAGAAGTTGCTCAGAGTTTGAGGACGCCATAATTTTCTTTGGTCTTGAAAATGATCGGTTTGGTAGTAACAATGAAGTAGTGATATGAATGCGTATTGTTGGGATCCCAAGTAACAATTTTAGTTTTATTCCAGCCGTATAATACTTCTCGCGGGTTTGTTGAAAAAAACTACAATCAAAACTGTTTTGTCTACCAACACCTCCTCTATGCTTTTTTAAAGCCGAAATTTGTACAAAATGGCCCACTCTACAGACAGTTGTGAAAACTAGTTAATAAAACCTTTATAAGAACATAAAGATTTTTAAAATGTTTTGTTAAAGATGATATGACCACTTGAGAACCTTGATAAAACCTATTGGCTGCCATGAAAACCAGAATGCGGCCAAATGGCCACAGCTGTCAAACTTCACTGTGAAATCGAGGTTGTTTTTTGTTGTTCTGCTTTGTTCGATTCTCTGCTCTTCTGATTAATTTAGTAGTAAAAAAAAAGGTCTAGTGTTGCGGGAAATTTTGTTTGATAGCAAAATATCCATAACAAATATTGTTTTCTACAGCGTATTATGCTACAAATTATATGCGCATTTTTTTTATGGTGAATATTGGCACGATAAGAGCCGAAAATTAATGCACCTCAGAAATTATGTGAGTTTGCAACAACATTAATCAAATTTAAAAAAAAAATTCGATAAATTAATCATGAATTTCCTGAAAAGTGCTTGGAATTGGATGAGATTATCTAGAAGAATGCCGAAATAAGTCTCCGACCTACAGTTTATTTGCATACCATTGAAAATTTGATGCATTTATTTTTCCATATTTCAATTATTTCTTATATTGCAATATGGCGATTGGAAAATAATCACAGTTTTGCCATAAAGCCAATTTATCTTCGGAATGACTATTATGAAACTATTTGGTGTTATGGTGGCTTCCTTCAATGCCAATTTGCCGTTTAATGCATTTACTGTAGGCAAAATGGTTTTAAAATGACTTTTAACTGACCATAATAGGATAATATCAATGAGTTTCCAATGTTTCGTCCAGGGTTTGACCAGGCCCTACGTTGTGATTTAAGTTTCTCCTGAGAACGACGATGACGAACGTATTAATTACAATGGTGCTTAGATACGGCGCGCCGACAGTGATGTTTCACGCTGCCCACTTGAGCTACAATAATAGCATCAGGCTGTTTGCCTGCTAGCCGCACTCAAATGGGTGGAAACAATACACGCTCCTGGGGGGACGCGTGTTTGGTGCTATCCACACAACAGCAAGCACGCTGTGTGCTGTTTGAGATCCCCCGCCCCCCGCAACCAAATTTTTCTTTTACCCCCGCAGGCTCTTGTTGGTTGTTGGGCGGGGAGGGAGGACGTTTGTGGGGGTGGGTTTTGACGCTGCGGCCCCAGTGATATTGAAAAAGGAAAAACCCCCGGGGTCAAAGAAAACCCCCTGGGTTCAAAGAAAACCCCCGGGGTCCAAATGATGACGCTCGGGTCCAAAAAGGTGGATGCTACGATCCGGCTGATGGATGCTACGATCCGGCTGGTGGATGCTACGATCCGGCTGATGGATGCTACGATCCGGCTGGTGGACGCTACGATCCGGTGGGTGAACGCTGTGGTTCGATCGAATGGACGCTTCGATCCAATGTATGGACGCGATGGTCCAGCAGGGGGACGCTTCGGCCCTACTGGATGGATGGTCCGACGGGTGGATGCGACGATTCGGCAGGTGGACGCTACGGTCCAGCAGGTGGACGCTACGGTCCGGCAGGTGGACGTTACGGTCCGCCATGTGGACGCTACGGTCCGGCAGATGGACGCTACGGTCCGGCAGATGGACGCTACGGTCCGGCAGGGGGACGCACTGTCCAAAACGGATGGACGCTCAGGTCCAATGCGAGTGATGTTGGCGATGGTCCGATCATCCACGTTGTCCAGACGTTCCTCAGGGGTGTCCGATATCCTGGTCACGGCACCAATGTTTCGT